>VXBL01009105.1:491295-573305 GCA_013400195.1 Aramus guarauna | reverse complement strand
TTTTGGAGGTTGTTGTCGTCGCTTTTTAAAAGAATCCGGTAAATTGTGTCTCTTACTATTTTTGTATTAATTCATTTTTGCTGCATTAAAACGTGCTTCAGCGCCCCTCAGTGGAAATCCGCCCAAAGTGGCTCCCGACAGCACCGGCCGGGGATAAACATGCGCGGTCCCGGCGCCGGAGGCGGCCGGGCTGGGTTGGGCCGGGGCCGGATCCGGACCGGGGTCGGGACCGCGCCCGGAGACCGGCGGCCGCCGCGGCCCTTGCGCCGCCTTTGAGTGGCCCTTGGGCGGGGGCACCCGGCCCCGCTCGTTCGGCCCGGAGAAGCACGGCCGCTAATTAACGCTGCCGGAGGAAGAAAGGGGCATGTGCTCAGGTAGGTACCGGGGCAGTGGGCGGCGGGTGTCCAGCCGCTCCCAGCAGGGCTGCATCGGGACAGAGGGTGACAATTCCTGTTGCTCCAGCATCAGGCTCCGGGGTTTCCATAGCAACAGATGCTTAGGTTTAAAGGATAGTGGCCGAGTTGCTGTCCCCTCTTCTCCTCCCCGAAATCCTCCTCCTCTTTGACCTCTAAGCTTGTCAGAGATATTGGGATTACCAGGCGTCCTCTTATCGGAAACACACAAAGCATAAACCAGAGTTTGCCCACTCCCATTGAGAGACTCGCTGCTGAAGAGCTCACAAACTTGATTGTACTTTACCAAGTGGATTTGATGGGCTGAGATGTTTTGTAAACACGGTTCTTACTTAAAGTTTTAGCTGTTAAGAAAACACCATCTTTGATATATGTAATTTCATCAGTCTTAAAATAACCCCACCTCAGTAGATCATGTATACAATATTCTAACGTGCAACTATCCCCCCTCTATGATTTCAGCAACTGCCTGATCAAAAATCTCTTTACAGCTGAATAGTTTCATCTGCTGCTTTTTATTTGTGTCTTCAAAGTCAGGGATGAAAAGTCTTAACATTTAGATGAAAAGGCAACCTTATCTCATCAAGGGAGAAAACAAAAACAAACGCTCTGCCGCCTTCCTGACGGAACTTGAAAGAAGGAATCATTTTGATCTTCATAACTGAGATCCTGACATTTAATTAAAAAATGAGATGAGCACACAATGCTCTGAAGCAAAGGTCTAGCTTCTAAGTCACAGCGACATGCATCATAACAGAGGTAACTTTCCAGAAGCCGCTTAGACCCCTCATAAGTTATGTTGTGGACACAAATCGACTAGACACTACCAAAAATCTGGACAGTTAACTCAGCTAAATTCCATCTTGAACCACATTAACAGTGACTTTATGACTATTTGGAATTGGTGACAACTAGCACTGAAAAAAAAAATAAAGGAACAAGAGAATCTAATTAAAAGAAATAATACATTTTTAACTTCTTAGGAAAACTAGGACACAAAAGAATAATCAAAGAAAGCCACAAAAGGGCAAGATGAAACCATCAGGCAGAAAAAACACCAAAGATTAAATGTCTGAATTAAAAAGTCTCAAAGTACAGAAAAAAAACATTCTGCCTCACAGCTCAGTTCAAAACTGAAAAAGCCACTAAGGACCAATTCAGTTCCAAATACGTGGAACTTTGTGGTTTTAATTCTTACGAATCATGATTTCACATAATCGAGTTTGTCTAGTCATGCACGCACATATCGTGCATGTATGTGTGTACACAAGTCATGGAAAAAATATATTATGGGGCCATAAAATCGCAATGTCAAATACTTTAAAAGCTCAGTGAAAAACAACCAGCCAAATGGTCCTCATCCACCAAAAAGCCCTGATCATGCAGCTTCAGGCTGTGATTCATTTGCCCTGAAATAAATAATTACAGCTATTTAAAGGTCTTCCTGATTCCAGCTCTCTACTCCATGACAGACCAGGGACAGCAGAAGCAAAGTCATGTCATGCTCTGGGTATGGTGGTGGGGGAAAGAAGACAGTTTGCACCGGCTGGGAACTGCAAGACACATTTCTGTAGCCCTGCTAGTCAGAGCGATCTTGTGTAGAAGAGCTGAGCAGGCAGCTGGAGGCAGAAACATCTTGAATAACCCCCCCTGCAATAAGATTCACCAGAATCAGTCTGTCGATGCCGTTATTGAAAGCAGGAATATTTTTCTGAGTCATAGGGGACCCAGATGATTTCATTAGGGACTCTGCAGAGCGCTTCAGTCTGCCTGTGCACAAGTTATCTCAGGACGGAGCTTGTCCCCTACAAGCACCTATTATGGTGGTCCTGACACCTCTCAGGGGAGGACACAACCCAGTGCTCCTGAGTCACAGCTCGGTCCTGGAAGTCCTCCACTCTCCACTTCCATTCCATGGTTAATTTGCTGTTCACCTGTACATGACTTGGAGCCCAGAGTCCTCTACAATGTCCTGGTTATATGACCAGCTACTGACATACAGCGTGCACACCAACAGGGCACAGCAAACAGAATGGAGCCAAAAAAAAAAAAAAAAAAACCCACAGGAATCATTGAGGCATGATAGTAAAATGGCAATAAACAAACACCATATCAGAAACCAAGATTTCATTACAGCAAAAGACCTTTTCAGCCTACAGTGAGATTTGAGAAGAAAGTAACTTGCATTACAAAATATGTTTAAAGAGGCAAAATATTTCAGAAGTACAAACGTGAGATTCTTGTCTTTAAACATACAACTTATACATAAGAAAGATCCTTTCCCTAAATCCTGCAAACAGATCCCAAGATAAAAATCAAGGCATTTCAAAATGAAGTGTCCTCAAGCATCTCTTAGTTGTATATTTAATTCAGTATCCAAAGTTTTGCAAGGAGGTTTGATTCCTAACTAGTGACATTTCCATCAAACTAAAGCGTGTTAGCTTAAGATATTTTCCCTGCAGCAGCAAAGTAATTATGTTTTACTGACATTTTTAAAGCATACAGATAAAAATGACACTTGGTTTTTCCACGTTGTATAAACAAACAGTATCCCCATACTTCAGCACTATTAACGTAACGCTATCAAAAGCAGGTCAAACCCAAGCCCTACTGCCTTTAAAACTATTCATAGAAGATTTCTTTTTGGTAACACTGGCAAAGAAACAATCCAGCAATATTTCTCTTGGATATTTAAAAAAAAAAATATTACTTCTGTCTGTCAGGGAATTCAAGCATTCTTATTCATGTTTCATTCTTCTGTTCTCACTAGGCAATTTATGTTTGCTTAAAATTCAACTAGTCATCTAAATAATACAGTTTGCTGTCAACAGAGCTAAAGATGTTTCTAGTTCTCATGTGGCGATAGTTCTGAACAGCTGATTAGTGATTTTTTTAAAATAAAAATTAATTTTTCAATAGTTTGAGTACACTTTTTATTATTTAAAATTTTGTATTTTCCTTTTCCAATGAACTTCTAAAGGAATTTTAGAATTTCTTGGTTATCTTTTCATATCACTCCAGAAAACCCCAAATTCATATTTGCTTTTAAAATTACTGTATTTATTAAAATAATGCCTCTGATTTTTTACAATAGCAACACTCCAGACACTGCAGAAACAAAGATACACTATTTTAACTCCTATTACTATTGTTAGCGAAGATAAAAACGTCCAACTTGTGAATCTCTAATGGCCCCAGGCTTATGCCATCTATACATCTGCTGTCTGGTGTCATCCAAAAACACAACCAAATTGAAACAGAACAGAAATTCTCTTTCCTATGTCAAATGCGCCAATTCAGCACTCCCAGAGGATACACTTGATCGTTCATTTTGATCTAACGTGTGTGCTGGAGGGAGCTGACCATTGTGTCGAGATACGTGACACTAGGGCTGCGGAAGACTGAGGGGTATTACATACTGTGGAATTAGTACGCCGACCTGTTCACGTTCTTATGTCATTATTTGTGCTACTAGCATCGCAGAGCAAATTCTGTAGAAATGCAGCATTGGACAGTGACTGAGCTTGGGACATAGAGAGGCATATTTCTCTCTGGCATCACACTAATAATAATAATAATAATAATAATAATAATAATAATAAAATAATCTTTCAGGTCTGACAATGATTAAAAAAACCCCCCACACCAAAAAAAAAACACCCCCAAAAAAACCAACCAACCAAACAAACAAACAAAAAAACCCCAACCAAGCCCAACCCCCTAAACAAACAAACAAGCTAACTTTCCAGGCTGGGCTAAAAGAAGCATTGGAAAAATTATTTTTCTGGGCACTGCAAGAATAATTCAATCTTCTACAAGTGGTCGAAGGAAGGCTTTTTGTGGGGAGAACACTGGTACTCAAGTAGTGGGAACAGTAGGCAAAGATGGCTTTACAGGATACAAGATTTTGGGGGAAAAAGAAAGTAGGCTGGAAGAAAAGGCTCTTCAGGGGAAGAGATGGACCCAGAGGGAGCAGTGAAGAAAGAAAAACAAAAGCACATAGAAAAGGCAGGGACACAGTGAAGTATCAGGAGGGTTGAGAGAGAAAGGAGATGAAGGCAAGTGAGGTCAAAGAGACAGAGAAGAAATGGACCAAAACTGGCAGAGATGGAAAGCACCAACACGCCCGCAGAGCAAGGAGACAGGCTGGAGTGGTATAAGGTTAATTGGAGCCACGCAATGGGAGGATTTTCAAAGCCCAGGAGACCAGCAGCTCCAGAAGGTACTTCCGACACCTGGTGGATAAATGTTTGCTCAGTGGTCAGTAGACAGGTAATTTTACCCACCAAGAATCTTGATACACACCTAGGCCTAATTTAATGAAATCAAGAACACATAGCTGAGTACCAGCAAGTACTTCCCGGTAGTGTGAGCAGGACTGTTTCCAAAGGAAATGCATGAAAGTCCTAATGCTGAGGACATTTATAAATAGCCTGTATGAAGCACTAGAAAATGTGCTGTGAGGCATAATCCTGCCAACTGGCAAAAGGACAGACCACGTGACCAACAAGGTTTTTCTCGTCTTTAGTTTTTATGATTTTGCAACTGGCGCAGGGATGATGAAAGGCACAAAAAAAAAACAAACCAAACCCACACAGAAGAGAGTGATCAGGAACAATGGTTGTGCAAGTTTGTTGCTAGAAAAGGTAACTGCAAGCCTAAGCAGAAGGTACAGATGCACACGTTTGTACCGCTGTACCCCACGTTGGGGTCCTGGCCTACCACAGCACCTGGTACTGCCATACATGCAAATAAGAATTTATGCTGAAGACTGTCTTTCTTGTCTTAATTAATATCCTGTCTTTGGAAGCTTTATCTGAGAGAAGTTAGGATGAGATCCCAATTCCATCTCTTCAAGACAAGCCAGGAAGTTAAGTATTAAAGTTACAGATAAATACATTTTTTCTTTGGATGCCAAGAGCTGTTGGCAGCCACGCAAGACTCAGCTAATGCTGCTGAACTGGTCTCCACCATGCATATTCTTCTCTGCTTTGCCAGTATTTGATGCTTAAGTCAGATACACCACGACAACAGCCAGTTTGCCTGATTAATATAATCTCTCAGGGGTGTTCTCAGTAAGAAAAGGAAATCATTTTTTTCTTCAGAAAGGCAATCCTTCGTTTGGCTGTTGCAGGTCTATGAAAAATGTAACCATCTTGTAAAAGTATCCACTGGCACTTCAGTCAGCTGCTTCAGATGGACTCTGCCTTGAGGCAAGGGATTATGCTCAGCTCTGTATGTGAAGGGGATGCACAAGGTTCCTGCTCCATCTTAAGTGTCTGAGCCACATCTGCGCATCCTTAATTGCCCATGATAGGGGAAGCTGATGCGATTCCTCTCTAATTCAGCACTATAAAATTGGTAGCACACAGAAGCAGCATGCTTTGACGAAATTCTGAATTTCCACTTGCCAAAAAGAACTTGTGCATGCAGAATCTTTGGGAAACAGAAGAGATTTAACCAGTCAGCATTTCAGATGCATGCCATAGATTTCAAAGGGAGCAGACAAGACAAAATACTTTCATTTAAAGATGCCTCCTTTATAATACAGAGATTTTCTTTAAACAGATCTGTGACTCCTCAGACTAGCTGTCACTAAATCGACAGCTTTCTTGTTGGTTGGAAAAGAACTAAAACCTAGATTTAATAAAAGACCCAGGGGATGTAATGATACAATTTTAGGTTTTGGAACCCCAGAGCAGAAGGAAAACCCTAGAAAGAGAAATGAATATGCAGAGAAAAAACCATATGGAGAGAGATGGACATCTCAAAAAGGCTAGCTGCCACTAGGCTAACAAAATATCCTACTCCATTGTTCTCATTCTGGCCCCATCGGACATAATTTTCTTCCTCCGGTTTGGCACAACTTCAGCAGGTTCAAATGTTCTTCTCTTGCAGGCTCTTCCAAAGAAAGGAGCAATGATGGAGGTTTGTAAAAAAAACCAAAACCCACGGTGAGAGAGCATGTTGGATATTCTCTAGGAATAAATACTGGATCAAGGGAATCTTGAAGCCTGTGGGTACAATTCAGTCCAGTTTCTGTCTCATACAGGATCACAGACATGTGAGGAGCTGTCCTGAGATTCTCCTCAGGGCAGTTTTCAATGTACGCAGCTGCCACTATAGCTACTTCAGAAAGTTTTCAGACAACAGAAAAGCATCTAATGAGTTCCAGTCATCTGGAGTTCAGTGGGCTGTAGGCAGGGATTTTATGGGACACAGTTCTACATTAGCTGTCTGAAGTGCCCTGAAATCACCTAAAAGTAAATAATTCCTCGTTGGATTTGGCACTAATTTGAATTGGTAGATGTTTGTGCTACTTCACTGTTAGTGCTATTGCACGTTCTTTCTTGCCCATTCGTCTTCATAAATTGATTAGGAAAAAAGCTTACCAGTTCACTTACAGTTTTCTAAATACAAATTACCCCATTCATCCAATTCACCTGTCTTAGTAACATAAAGTCTAAAACAACTGAGGCTCGTAGAAGCTATTTTAAAGGTTTGTTAATGCTTTCCATCAACTGCCATTATGTAACTGCAAAAATACAGGATTATAAATGGCTGTCCAAACAGTGTGTTCATTTTTCAAGAGGTGGGAGACACATGGACAAGAACGGAATACTGATAGGAGATTAATAAATTATGTCTTTACCGATCTAACAGAGGTTTATGAGCACTGTTATTTAGGATCAACAAACAAGCCACCCAAAGACAGGTGTTAATTTTAAGTACTCCTTAGGATGTGTCTTGATTTAACTCATCAACATATGTGCTTCCTTTTAATCTTACCAAACTCTTTCAACGTATGTCAAACAGAGGCACCGCAGCAGCTTTGCAACGGTATTTAGCAATGTGAGGTGACAAAACACACACTGAATTATCAAAATCAGATCAGTGATGGTGTAATCAATATGAGCTGCTGCCTTGGAAAATTCCAGTGGATATTCACATGCATCTTTACGTATTCACTGTATGTACCTAAATTTAGGGGCATTTGATTTCAAGTAGCTAGTTAGGCTGATACAGATCTTATTGGCTTGCTAAGTAATATCTTTAAAAATTAAACAAACCCAAAGCTTTGTGAAACAAGACATGCATATTTCTAGTCCCTCATGACTTAGAGGTAGATCTATATGTATATTTATTTGTATATGCCAAGGAATCATAAAAGCACACCAAGTGAACCAAACTAAAGAAAGTGTGAAAACTAACTTTAGAGATGTTCAATAATTTCACCGCAAAGATAAAAGCAATCCAGGACCCTGCTAAGCAAGAAAATACAAAATGCTTCATCATGATCTGAATACAACTGTGACAAAGGCAATCCTGTGAAATTTGGACTGCAACTGGTAATTTCAAACCTCTGAAAGAAGTCTGATTTGCTCTTCCAAAGAAAAATAATCTAATTCCCTCCAAGTTATGCAAGCACACAGCAGTATTCAGATCCTCTTGTTCCCCTCCACAAAGCAGGCAAGCAGCAACTAGGCAGCTAAAAATGTCACAACAGGGCTCCAAGAAACAACCTCTGAGTCCATCACAGCTTCTGCAACGATGACATCAACAAGACTTCAGCAACACAGACAGAGCTGCATTTTGTAAAAGCACCAACACTGAAAGCAATTGTTGAAAAGAATGAAGGTACCATGACTTAAGGCAGTAACAATTTCTGATGAAACACCAGCTGATGCCTCCCCTCCAGGAACACTATCAGCAATGAGCAGACAGAAACAGCACCACCATTCATCTGGAATTTAAGGTTCTTGATAATCATCAACTTGTTTCTCAACACTACATCTTCAATGATTTCATATAAATAATCACACTAAAACCTTCTTCAATTTCATGAGACTGAGCAAAGTTTACCATTTTTCTGGAGGAATTGTTTATTCCAGCCATTATTCACCAATTTAAATATGTCTTTGCCTATCCAGTAACTCACAAAACCAGAATTCACCACTGATTCTGGGGATCATAAATTTATTGAAAATATCCTTTACTGAGAAGAGAGTATCCCCATTCAAAGGAACATACCCTTGCATTGGTATTGCTTGCTATTTTTGGAAGTGGATGACACCTCAAAGCCAATTAGCATGGCCCAGTTGTGTCACCTAGAAACATACGGGTCCTTCAAGATAAAGCGCATGCGGTACTGACATTTGCAGCGCATTATGACAAATGCAGGCAACAACTTGTCAGAGGTGGAAACATTTGCTAGATAACAGAGACGACATAACCAGAAAGTGGGACAGTCCCCCCAAAGAGGGGCAACGCTGTGTTTTGTCTAGAACTTGAGATGTCACATTGTACTTAGAAGATTTTAAATGACCCAAGATATTCCCAACAAAGTCATCTTTCCTCATCTTGTGACACTCAGAGCTTTCTTTGTATTAGAAAGGAGAGAAAGCACTTGCACGGGCCTCAAACCTTTGGAATTTGCTGGTCTCTTATGCCTGGAATAGTGTTGCGTTCAGAAATAAGTATTTCTAAATAACTACACCGGCAATGAATTCCTCTTTGGCCTGCTTTTTCCAGGGAGCTGTAGAGAAGCGCTGCTTTATCCGTAACGTACCTGCGTGTTGAGTTCAGGATCCAGGGCTGAGGGGCTCCCTGTTCTCATGTCTGACTCTTGACTGGGATTCTCATGCTGAGCTTCAGCTTCCTACTCCACCATGGGCAATTCTCTAGCCAGGCCACCTAGTTTAAGAGACAGCAGGAGCCACAAGTCCTGCCACCTCGCAAGCCTCACATGTGCCCCAAAATATTTGAAAGTAGGTTTGTGGGTCAGCTGCAGTGTGGGCTGCCGGCACATCCCAGCTTAGTACTGCAGCCATGGTGGGAGAGGTCTGATTGCACCTTTCTGCTTATTTTAGGAGCAGCCTAAGGCAAGATTACAAAGTAATCTCTCTCTCTCTCTCTCTTTTGTGTTACTGGTAGTGCCTTTTATAGAAAAAAATAAAATAAAAAAGATACTGATATGTTCACAATGTGATTTCTAAGCTGACAGCAGGCCGTTGAGAGCATAGGTATTACATTAAACGTACGCCATCACACATAATTCTTGTTTATTATCTAGCTCATATTAGAAAATAGTTGTCATTTCTTTATCAGATCCCTTTGGAAACTCACTACTGTTGAACCCTGCCCTCTACTGACATGCTTCTCTTGTGAACACAATGCAGTCTGTTCTATACATGACAACCTAGATGGCACACTTTAAATGAGATGAGGCTCTTACGGAAAGAGAGGGGGGGGGAAAAGGCATGAGCATAAAGCCTAAAATGCTAGTGATTTGTATTTCCTAAGTCAAATAACTGTGAGAGAGGGCAAAAAGAAAGAAAGAAAGAAAATATAAATTTTCTGAATAATTATAAATTCTTAATAATAATCTGAAGATAATTCATTGGGATCAATACAGTTTTATAAATAAGAGTCTGGATCACCTTCTGCCCTTCAGAAATAATTTTTTTCTTGTTGATTATAGCACTTCTCAAGCCAGTTTTCTGAGTTTGATACCGAAAACACGCTGGATCTAGCAGAAGTTGCAGTGGTAAATAAGCAGCTGTGCCGCTCTGCTAACCTGCAGCATTAGCACAACCGGCACAAAGCAGCGCCGGCGGCGAGGGAGCACTTCCACTCCCGCCAGCCTGTGCTCTCTGCCCAGCGCACACCATTACAAGTGACAAGAGATTAGGCATTTTGGTATCTGTTTTCACTTAAGGCCCTTAAAGTGCAGACAACATCCATTAAGACTTACAGTAAACTTCTGAACTAGAACTCCTTGTCGGTGTTTTACAGATGAGGCCAGCAGAGCTAAGTGATTTGCTCATGCAAGCCTGTATTGGAGGCAGAAGAGTGAACAGACTTCATCCTATGGCCATTTATTCTACGGGGTAATGACTCTCTTTACGTCGAGTACTGGGGAAGCTCAGCGGAATGAGTAGGAGGCGGAACATCAGGAAAGATGCCACTTTATTTTGGAAGCAACGGGCCTTAAACCAGGACCCTTCACCTGGTCCACTACACAGCTGCTTGCTTAAAATAGGCAGCTAACGGGAAGAAAACTGAAGTTAGAGAACTGTACTACAAAGACAGTAAAACTGGCCTGAGAAATAGCCTTCCTCCTCAGTCGTTACTACAGATGTCACTGGTGTGTGTGTGTGCTCAAGCAATATGTGTAGTTTGCAATTGTGCTTCTTATGCCACAGTTGTTCTACGTTTGCATCTGCAGTCCTGAGAAATCCCCTAACGTGTTGGTTTCTCTTTCTGTAGGGTCCTCAGGTTATTTATTCCAGCCCAACTGACAGGAAAGCCAGAGTTACTGTGGGCACAGGGAATGCTTTATGTTCTCCATAAAATCACTTGACAATCCAAGGAAAACTTTCCCAAGTCTGCTGTTCAGATTCCAGTGTGATTAATTGTATTCAGTGGGAGCTTTACCTGCAGGGTCTGATAATATCTGAGCAGGTCAGCCCAAAACATAAAAAATATTCATAATCCTAGAAATAAACATTTGGAAAAAAAACCCTGTAAATACAGATCAGCATCACCACTTGAGGGTGCTGCAGTAGTTCTTAAATATTAACTCAAAGATGTGCTACCAGGCAGGTACTGTACACAGAGCTATGCGGCAATAATTCACCTAATTACTTCCATGGAGGCAGTGAGAACATTTGGAGTTAAATTCACACCAAATACAGCTGAACAGAAGATCTTCTGAAACAGAGGTTTAAATCCTAAAATCTTCCTAGCTAACAAAGGTGATAAAATAGGATTCTCCTTAAAAAAAAAAAAAAAAATAGGTGGAAAAAGGAAAAATTAAGTAGAACAAAAGAAGGTTTTCAATTACACAAGCATGTGCATTTCCAACTTCAAAAAATTAACAACAAATATAAATTCTCAGCTCTGCACACACATTTCTCCTGACTGTACTACCAGCAAATGTTTTCCAAAGCATATC
Organism: Aramus guarauna; assembly: GCA_013400195.1. Classification (NCBI taxonomy): domain Eukaryota; kingdom Metazoa; phylum Chordata; class Aves; order Gruiformes; family Aramidae; genus Aramus; species Aramus guarauna. The sequence goes on along the minus strand of VXBL01009105.1, from coordinate 561,935 downwards.
AAATTGATTTTGCTATAAACTATTACAAGATTATAGTCCCTTTGAATAGTCTTCACTACAGGAAACACACAGAACTAGTCTCTGTGGGAAATATATTGAATAGTCAGTAAAACACAAAGCAATACCAAAATACAATAGAAAATGGTTCAAAAAAGCCAAAGCAACCTGAATGGAGAGTCTGAATCAAACATTATCTAGGATTCTCCTATTTTGTAGAACCTCCCCCCTTTTATCACAAAACACATTATTTGCTCATGAGGATAGAAAAAGCATGAAAAAAAGAACAGATGATAATGAAGTTAAAAGAAACTTTTAAAATCATTTTATAGACGTGAAAGCATAGTGACTGCACATAAAATGAGCTCTGGTTTGGAAAGCATGTCTAATTCCGGTTCTTTTATCTGACTCTTATCAGACACTCAAGAGAGCTGGTCAGGAAATATTTGATGATACCCTTGGAAAATGCTGACACATCAAAATTAAAACTGCTGGTGGAAAAAGGGCTGGTTTAAAACAAAATTCCCAGCTCAAAGACATTTGTGGAGGACGATTTATTGCTTAAGGTTATAAGATACAAATGGACCACTTTCAGACTGAAAATTACAAGAATTTATTTCAAAAAATGAAGTGATTTTGAAATCTTGATGAAAAAAATAAGAAGTCTGAAATGAAAATAAATCATTTCAGTTGACCCAAACAAATTATATTCTTTGGCTTGCCACAGAGCAGACATTTATAGGACTGATTACCCATCCCAATTCAAAGCAGCAAAGTTTTCAAAGCCTTCAAACCTGAGTCCTTCTCAGCTCTAATCTCTTTGCTGAGTGCCTGCTAGAACATGGTTCTAGCTTTCTAAACCTATTGAAAAAGTTTATGATTACCTGGACCTTGGTCTTGAAGTCAAAGAACTGCAATCACCTAGAAGAGTAAGACTGCCCTGGTGCAAGGGTGAATATAATCTCTGAACAGGTAAGTACTAGGGACAGTCCTCTACAATGAGAAGTAGAGTCTCCACCTTCTTCCATGTCCTCTCCCTTAGGTGACTGTTCAACAACAAGCTCCTGCTGAAGCTGACACCACCCATGATCCACAACATGCATTTCCCAGGGCTGTACTCACAAAGATAAGGAACTGACATGATTTTAAAAGATTGATTTAACCCCAGTGAACATCTTTACGCAGCACATATGCACAGCTCAACAAACGGTTGCTCCTCACTTTCCTAGCAAAGGAAGACCAAGGGAAAGCAATGAGATGAGAGTGAATGTATCAAGGAGAGGTGTGCAAGAGCCAGAAATTCATCCTGCAAATGACAGGATTAGCTACACACTTCTTTGGCCTTAGCCCCCTAATAGACTGGAGTAATTTGGCCCCTATATTACCATACTCAGTATCAGGAAAAGAGAGCAAAAGCTACCACAGACGTTTTACTGAGACAGGAGTAATCCCTGAGCCTATGCAGTGAGACATTGGTTTATTAGGACATCTGAAATCAGAGCCAGTATGTCAATATTCCCTTTCTTTATAAAAAGTGTGTTAGAAACAGGCAGACAATTTGACATTATGTGGGTTTTTCTACAGCCTATTCATTTCTACATCGTATTGTTCAACTAGTTATTTTTAAATTTTCATTACTTTGCATACAGTGCCCTGATTATTCCTCTGAGAATGGTAACCTTTTAAATACCTTTATAAATGCCTTTACGTATGATTAACATTAGCGCAAGACCTACCCACATCCCTATATCAAGGTCGCAAATACCAGATGAACCCTTTCAATAAGAAAAATAAAAGACATGTAGAATTTTTACAAGTTAGAGAACTGCTGTGAGGACTTCTTTTAGAGACAAAAATAGCAGAAGGTGGTAGAATAGCCTCTTGGCCTCATTTAAAACATGAGTCCATCTCACACAGGTTTATGTGGAGCTCCAGCTTGGTCTACATGTATAGGAAGAGTCAGCAAACAGGCCACAGCCGAGTGATTTGGCTGTCGAATGCACAGACAGGAACTCCTGATTACTGACTTGCATCTTTACTGTGTGGGAAATGATGCTTCCTGCAAAGCGCTGCATTTACCTCCTGTTAACTTCAGTCAGACCAGGATTAAATTTTGGGCAAGCTGCTCTGATTCTGTTTCAGTTACCCCAGGAATAAAATGCATGCATAATAACCTCCACCTGCCCCAGAGGGGGCTGTGAAGATTAATGGTAGGAAAGCACCTGGATGCCAAGGACAGACATTCGTCCTAGTTACGTCTACATATGAAAAATGATCCGACTCTTTCGTTTCTCAGAAAATGGTCAGCGTTACTTTAAAATACATAGTCAAGATAAGAGTTGTGAACTCAAAGACCAGAATAGTTGAAATTATTAACAAGTAACATGTAACACTAAATGGACTTCATTGGGAAAAGGTCAGCATTAGAGATATGAGACAGCCTTTTACGTTAGAATAACTCATATCGCCTTCTCTTCATCAGTCATGTATTTCCATAACTCTGTGATTTCTTTCAGTCATCTTATTTAACAAAAAAGGATTTATGTTTTGTGGAAAACAGCACTACAGAAAAGGCATATTTATTAAGTCTGTCATTGCAAAATCTTTTGTATTAGATAAGTGTTAGCAGCCCTTAATTTTTTCAATAAATAAGTTTATTATTTATTGCACACTCCTACCTCATATTTCATTCAGTTTAATTATACCAGTAACATGCTGGGTAACATTTCTAATTTTCCTTCTGGAAATAACTGGTATCATAGCAAATGCCTGTAAGCACTTATTACCAATGAGGAATGCTTGTCACTCATATTAAACCACTGTGGTTTGCTACGCACAAATGTTTTTAAACCATGCAAATCTTTGGGCTGAAATATTTCATTCAAAGGAGCATGTGGTTGCTTTGTGTCAATGTACACAGGAGAGTGACAGCTGGGCAAACACACAATTATAGCATACTGCAAAACATCCCAAACTTCTCCACAGAAGCATTCCGAAAGGTCTGTGCTCCGAGAGGCAGGTCTTGAGCAATGCAGTTAGTGCATAGCAGGGTCCGGATCTACCGGGCGTTTACTCTACTTCGTGCAGCATGCATAGAAAGGGGACCACAAAGTGATTTCATTATTCCTGCTCCACATTCTCCCTGCGTGGCTTCTCTAGATGAGCAGGAATGTTGCTACTGTTGAGATAATTAGCACAGGCAATTAGTAAGAGATTGTTAATGTTTCACTGAAACACAAATAGCAAAAGATAAATAATTCCTCCCTTAAGATCTAAACCAGAAGAATAATTAACAGCTGGAGGGGAGGGGAAGCAAGAAGCTAGAACACACTCCAGAACTGCAATCTGTTATCCAATTTTTGCAGGATAACATGTGTGTTCATACATTATATCCTTTTCTCAAGCATCTATCCTGCATCAGCAAAGCACCTGCAAAGCTCTCCACTGAGCTCAGTGATAGCAGGGTTGCACCTGAAGTTGGAAATACTCATCCTTAGAAATGGGTGGTCCTAATAATGCCATCATATGTCCCAGTGCTGTAATAAATGTTGTTCAATCTGCACAGAAATCTTTGCAAGACCAGGGCTACAGTTTTATATTATGGTGGTAACACTCTGGACAATCACCTCATGAGCCAGCACCCTCACCTTTACTCTACGAAGAGCTACAATCCTTCTTTCTCTCCTTGCTTTCTCCATCTCTGTCATTCTCTTTCCTATTAAGGATAAAGCTCAACTATTTCTTAATATTTAGTAACTTCTTGTGTTCCTCAGGGGGAGTGACAAACATGCAAAGGAGAATTAAGACTTATCAACAACCTTGTGTTTTAATTCAGGACCCCTAGAAAAAGCAGCTGAAACTAACTGATCCTTCCTTTCATGCTGTCCCAGGTAGTGCTCTATCTCTTTTCTCTTTAGAAGATATCTTTCCATGCTCTGGAGGGATCTTCCTATGCTCTTCTTCCCTAGGACACAGACAGCTCTCCCCGAGGTTGTCACTGCCCAAGGCTCTTTGCCTTATAAGTCCAACCATCAGATGTACTTCTTCGTGGCATGAATATACCCTTCTCCTAAAGACAGCCCTGGCCAGACACTCTGGCAGGCAGGCAGTTCCTTGTCCGCACAACTCTTGCTCCCTCCTGGCTCAAGTACAGGGAGGGAAGGTCACCTACTGCACTGGGACAAGCCACCACTAGGCTTCCTTATTCCTAAAAGGGGTTGGTCTATGCTAGAAGATCCTTTTCAAAACTACTGCATTTCAAGGTTGAGCTTTTCAAGTGTTTTGAGTATTTGGTTGCCTGGTTCCCATTAACTTTACAGAAAGGCCTGAAATAACATCTCCTGTTTAGGCAGGAGTGCTTATTTGTGTTTACGTTGAGACATTTTGTTTCTGAGTTTGTGTCTGGGTATGTCAGAGAAAGCTGTTTGCAGGGCAAAGAGCTACACACTGATGATGCTATGTGTAAGGAAAACACTGCCCATCATCATCTGCCATTTATGTATCTGTTCCAGAGCTCTGGGAAGCTTCAGGACACAGCAGAGGAAGATACACATACCTCGCCCTTACACACAGCAATTCTGATTCACTGAGTATCAGTACAAGGACAGAGGAGAGGTAGGCTTCCCCTTTCTTCTCGCAGGGACTCGGAGTCTTCAGGCAGCAGATGAGCAGGTTATGTTGTTAATAGCATGCAACACACCTCGCGCTTTTCTCATACAAGAAGCACCATATGCTCTTGCTTCCAGACTGTCTCTCCACACAGGATGGCCAGAGGGCTCTGCGATCCAGGGCAGCACATCACGGGAAGGCAGGAGCACAGAAGCAGTGTTTCTATGTCCAGCTACTTTCCTGTTTCTAGGATCACGGGTGAGCTTTGAAAGTATGGAATGATTCACATCCACTTCTTAACATTCTCAAACCAAATCAATTAGATGCTTTCTGTCTGCAGCACTGAGCATAGGGGAGTTCTGCAGGAGAGGGTAATTTATAAAGAACAGAATGGAAATACTGAATGTGCTATAACAACTTATTTGTTTATTTAGAGTTAAAATGATTAACAAATTTGCCTCTCCATGGCTCTCAGTGCCCTAACATCATTAACCACTCAATAAAATTTCAACAGCTTTAAAGTAATCAGTTTTACAGAAACCCAGTCAGCCAGCCACTTTCACAGCTATCACTTGCTTCAGTGCAGGGGGAAGAAAACCAAAGTCTTCTCTGCCTTTTGCAACATACTCTAATTCTTTAAATATGGGCTATTTCAGACCTGTGATTAGAAACACATTCCAGAGTCCTGGAGAACATTCTGCTAATTGCCTTAGCTTTTAATGGGCATACAGGTCAGGCGCCCTGCTGATCTCAGCTCGATGACGCAAGCATGATCCTTGTGCTGCACTAGCTCCAGGCACAATAGATCATAACTGGCATCTTATGCACCACCCATGACCTAAAGATGGCCAGCGGAGATCCTGAGCTGGCCACACCAAGCAAAATGTTTCCCTCAGAAGGAAAATCTGTGCATCTCCATAGCTGATCTGTGACAGTGTGATAATAATCTGGCCATAGATGACCAGGCATGGACAAGGCATCTGAAAAGAAAGGTCAGCAGGCATTGTCCAAAGGGGATTGGATGCAATTCCTTCCTTCCTTCCTTCCAAGGCACAGATAATATCTCCGCCATCTTATCTGTCTGCTTCCTCATCCTACTCTCATGACCTCTCTATTGCTGCAGTTCAGACAGCTCACCTTCACCCACACCCAGACTTGACTGGAGAGGGAAGCTATCTTCCAGCACCCCAGATTTACTTTTGAAAATGCTAGCAAATATGTCAGTGCTTATAAATATATATATGTGCATATATATATAGACACACACACACGCACACGTACATACACAAAGCACTGGCATGGCAAAGTTTGGAACCTCAGTCCAGATAGGAGACATGCAGGGCTTCCAAACTCTTGACAGTCTAAAGCTGGAACTCAGGCTTGATCCAAAGTCCACTAAAGACAATGGCAGTCTTCACAGTCTCCAAAGGCATGAGACCTCTATGTAGTGAAAGAAGAATTGAATTCTCCCGAGACTGGCAGATTAACCCCAGATAGGTACTGGCTAGGGGAGTAGAACAATTATGAGATACTATGTTCATTCCTGGGATTATTTATATGTGATGAATCAGGTTTCTTGTTTATTTGTAGAGAAAGTACAGCCACAGCATGTTGTTTAAATGAGCAGTCTCTTGATATTTCAGTAAGCTTTTCTGTTTATACAATGGGGCAATACTTCATTCTCCTCCCACATGTTTAAAATGTTTAAAAACATTAAAAATTCAGAACAGAGAACTGGATTTGGATTTAAAACAGCTGTTGGGGCAAGAATGCCGAGAGCCCTAACGAACTCTGAATTTTACCTGTGATGCCCTTGCCTGTACACGTCTTTCATGACTCTGGCACAAATGAATACCACAGGCATTTCAAAGCATCACCAGTCATTTCACTAGTGTACTACAATGCAGTAAAATATATGGCATATTGCAACTACAAAATACATTTTAATCTTTACAAAACCTGCTTCCTGCTGATGACCCATAAAAGAGAGAAGTTCAGAATACTATTTCATTGCTTAGCTTCCCTGCCCAAGCTCTTACATTACAAGCTGAGAAATGCTATGAGTCTGAATGAACTGACCATCTGCAATAACCATATTTCTTCCTACTATTTGGAAAGCAAATATGCACAGGAAAAGCAATAGCTTTCTATATATGTCAAAAGGGCAGAAGAATCTTTAAGTTCAGTGGCCTATTCATATAATATCAATGCCACAAACTTGTATTAAGTGGGCACAGTTCTTTTCCAGCTGAAATTACACTAGTTTCCTTTCAGCAAAGCAATGCTAAAAACTAATGCAGCACAAAAAGGGTTGCTTGAAAGCAATTTTTGATATCACTTACTTTGCCCATTTCCTTACTGCAGATTTCCTTGCTATTTCTTACTGTCTCAAATCAGAACAGCAACCTTTGCTTTCTTAGATGAGCACAATGACTTCATGCAGACATTTTACATGACCATTGCCATGATTAATGGAAATAGATTTGTCCCTACTGCTTGATGTTAAACAGCTGAGGTCAGGTCATATGCTAATTTTAAACTTCAGATAATCCTACTGGCATTGATGGGATCAGGTATGGAGCAAAATGTTGCTTCAATTGTATTTTCCATCTCCTGAAGCCTTCCATTGTATCTTAACATACATCTTTGGTGATGTTCTAATGGGTACATAGCAATGAGAGTCATTCACAGCAGATGGTATTTTGCACTGCTACTCACAGATTGCAGTACTTGGATTTGCCACTCACATAACAAAAAACTGGCCTAAAAGCAGACAATAAAAGTATTTTTGTAGAGCAGCAGAACTAGTGAAGCACTTTTCCATCCAGATATAGTTACTGGTTAGATTCTCTAGTGTCTAATGAGGTATCAGCTACGACTGAAGTTTGTCCTGCAGGTGAGGTATTTCATAACAATTCCTCCTTTATAAGGCTTCTAGTGCTTGATAAGACCAAAAATTACACTGCACTCTTCCTTCAAGGGTCTGTGAATTGTGTCTTTTCTTACCAGACTACCTATTTTCAAAGAAAATCGTGGCAATATAGACCTCTACCCTCAGATAGCTTTGCCAGAGTTGGTTTTAAAATTACTGGAATAGGGAAAATAAGACAGAAACACACAAGCATGACTGCAAATGCCTCATGTTCTCTGGAAACTGGGGGGAAAAAAACAAACAAGAGAAAGCATTAGAAAATTAGACTTACTATATACAGTTGGAGCCTTTAGTCAATGGAAGTCAGCATGCTTAAAACTTACCAACTCTGAAATCACAGCCTGGAAGGGCATCCTCTTCTCCACTGACTATCGAGAGCCCAGGTTCCTCCCTAAGGCACCTGAACTGAATGTCTCAAATGCGTATGCCTTAAGTTGGCAATTTTGGAGATAAAAAACTCTGTGGATACCCAAAAACATTCCCCTCCATGGAGCCATGGAGTTTCCTTTGAAGTGTGACTGTCAAGCTTTGATGGTGTCTGGATATTAGACAGTCTTTGAGCAGTCCCACAAGAACTACGTGGTGAAGCTCATTCTGAAGGACTTCTAGGGAAAGAAGCAAGTAGATCATTTATGTGGAAGCAGAGCTGGCACAAAACCAAGGAGAGGCAAGATTTCAGAGGTACAGAACCTTTGTGAGATTGTTCTGGCAAAGATCTGACACACCCTGTGGAATATTTGTGAATATTAAGGTGTGGTGTGATGTGAGTACTGTTTCAGCAAGAGAAGGATGCTGCATTTGGCCAAAACAATTGCTCCTCACATAAGTTCAATGTGCACAAAATACTGTCATCACCATTCACTACCGGAAGGCTATTTTGGACCACATCTTCAACATTCTTTCCACTAATGCTTCATCCCAAGCTCAGCTGAGTCACTGGGGTTCTGTTCTGACATCAATAAGCAAGGTAAGCAAGGACTATGTGCATTTCCTGAAATGTCTCGGCAATCTTGTCAAGTAACTGAGCACAACTAGGGAAATATCAAGAGATGCAGAGGTAGAATTAGCAAAAGAAAAAGGAGGTTTATTATTTTATTCCAGCAGCATGTAGAAACCCCAACTGTGATCTGAGTCTCAGTGTGCCAGACAACATATAAACATGCAGTGGAAGCCAATTTTGCCTCTAAAGAGCTTACAGTCTTCAGAGGCAAGACAGACAGAAGGTGAGAAAAAAAAACAGAAAGAACTTACATACAGCAAAATCAGTCGCAAAGCTGAGGAAAATCTGTCTCCCTCCAAATACCAAAGCCTTTCCTCTGTCCAGTCTGTCAAACTGCCTGCTAATCAAAACAGTTTGACATCCTGAATGCATTCACTTTCCATAGGATCTCCGCAAGCTAAGCTATGAGGAGCCCCAAGCAGAAAGCAATCTGAATCACACCCCCAGAAACCAAAATGATCAGTTTATTCTGCTATAATTCTTCATGAATCCACACTAGGTTATTGCTCCTTTGTCCTTTACTTCTCTTTTACCGCCTTTTTTTTTTCCTAAGTAGGTCACCTCATCTCCTGAAGTATGAAGCCATAAGACTATGAAAGCATAAAGGAGATTTATTCCTCTCTGTGTGCATGATCTTCTCCACCGCAAGAAGTATGGGAATGACTACAAAGTTCATCATCGACTTCCAAGAATAGACAAATGCCTTTGTTATGCTTCTGTGGCATATCTCAAACACAGGCAGGATGAAACCTACAGTGAAGACAGAAGAACTCATGCCATTAAGTTGTCCACTAAAACATTTGAGCATGGTCCAAAGGTGACAAAAGGTTAGAGACTAATTTCATCTGGGAATTTTAGTTCACTAGACTTAACATAAGGCCAGTAATGTTTTGGGGTTTGGGGTTTTTTTTCCCCTCTCTCTCTATCTCAGATCTCTCTCTGCTCTTAGATACACTTTTATGTTAAATTTATGATTTACAAGCTTCATGACAGACTGCCCTTTACTAACCTTTTAAAGGGCTCTCAGTCACAATGATTGTTCACATATGATGCTTAATTACATTTTAATAAGTTGATCTTCAGCAAATAAAATCTCCAACAAGTGAAGCTGACAGAAATTTAAACCCTGAACATGCCTAAAATACAAAGTCTTTGTAGAATAAAATCAAGCTCTTTTTTTCCCCCTTGGTACTCTTATCTGAGGTAAGTACATCACTTTTTTTTTTTACTGATTTCTGTTTATACTAATTCCAGAGCTCTCAGTTCACACCACCAAAAAATTATGTTATTCACAATAGATGCTTGTTCTCAGGAAATTTCTCCACATAAGACAAGGCAAGATTGAAGAAACCCAGAGAGTAAAGCAGGGTTGCTTGCATTCAAGCTGTTTGTAGCGAAGGAAAAGCTTGTGGCTATTTTATCAAGAGGTGGATGCTGATGCTATAATTCCAGGATTATTTATGAATGTACTAGACAGTATACACATGCTCACATATGCAGATAAACATGGAGTGTTCAACCAAGTCAGGAAAAACCTTGATTCACAAGTGGCTATTTAAATAAATACACTGCGATGCTGACATTTCAGTGTTATGTAAAATGCTTCTGACAATAGACTAATAATGTATTTCCTTAAGAAATTAATCCTATAATTCCATATACCAAAATTTTCTGAAAAAAAGAAAATTCTTTTCAGTATATAAGAAATAAAATCATGTAGAATAGGAAGATTTCCTTACAAAGTTAAAGTTTTAAGATATTCCTTACTCAAATTTTCACTTACATTAAAAGCCCACTAGCTTCCCTAAGGATCAACAATTGTTAGGATCCAGTACTTTTCCTAGGAATGAACTACAAGTCCATGGACCCTACCATCACCAGAAATACAGTCTACATTCCTCTGCATCTATCCACCTCCTCAGGTGGATACATTTTTCAAATAAACCAGCCCTGCTTTTGGGGCATTCTTTCGCAATGCTTCCTTACTTTTGATGAAACAGAGAACCAAACATTCAAAGCAAGAAAGCTTTTATGTGCAAATAAATCAATGAAGTTTACAAGATGAATTAGGTATCTAGCTATGCTGAGATCTGATTCCAACGAAATCAAAGGCAACTATATTAGCGTAGGGTCTGCTGACCTGGAGTTTTCATTAGATCCACAAGAAATTTAAGCTCTTAAACACACTTGTTAATAACGCCAGATGACACAGTTATGCAATTATCTGGCCCATTAATTTTGCATTTTACAGCCACTAGCAAGTGGTTTTCCCACACTCTGAAAAATTTGATGAAAAACAGCATTTACAAAGAGTAGCTCATAACACAGTGCTGATACCAGAAACTCTGCTCAAGTCTCTACTTGCAGGACTGGAATACAGGTATCTTCTCAGGGTTAGGAGAAGAGGTTAAGATCCTGTCTCAGCGTACATGAGAGCTCCTAGTGCTTCCGGTAACTGTCAGTTCAATTTCCTCATGTGTCTAAAGTCTTTAAAGCCACATTATTTGAAGAACCAGATTTTTCACACAATTTAGTTGTTGCAACATTCTCCAGGAAAACTGTGAGCAGAATCACTGACAAAGAAAGGACACACTGAACATCTACTAAATTTTGAGACTTCATTTGACCTACAAGAGCAGTGAGCTTAATAGTGCTCCATCCATTAGTATTACTGGCCCAGGCTGCTCAATAAAGGCTTTACGATGAAAGCGTAACAACCACAGTAGGCATAATTCTTAGTGTTCTTGTGGACAATGACTAAATCAATACTGAGTACCAGCCTCAGAGTTTCCAGACAGCAACACAGTAAGTCTTCCTTCTTCATATAACTTCACTAACAGCATGCAATAAACATTTCAGCAGGCACAAAATTCCTGCATTTCAATACAACAGCACAAATTTTCCCCTTCTAGATTGTCCTTGGTGGTGCAGAATAGATAGGCCAGTGTAAAGTGTGTTACCTAGACATGCGTTCACTTCTATGGATTTCCTCCTGCACTGCGAAACTTCTCTTTTGTGGTATTTAGATGAACGCACAGTTACACAATTCCAATGCACCACAGCTCCCAGTTTAAACTTGCATCCCCAGTTATGTCTGCAAGGTCACACAAGAAAAACCCAGTAACGACAGAGAAAGATCTCAGGCCAACAGTGTGTCAGACAGACTTTCCTAGAAACCAAGTATGGGGTCCACAGTTAACTCACTGTTTTCTTGTCACCTTAGCTGTACCCTCACTGTACGAGCTGAGCTTTCTTTCACACCTTTAAGCACCTACTATTTAAATATTTATAGCTAAGCTCTAGAGACATAAAATCCCTTTATAAGTTATGACCACTTTAGGTTAGGAGTCATTTGATCTATTTCAGCATATTTTTCATACAGAGATGAGTTCTGTGCAACCCTCAGTAACTATACTCACTAGACCCTGGCAAATTTCAGTAGGAAACTGGGATGACCAGCCCAGATGTAACATGTCTACCCTGAGCATGTCTACATTTCATCAGGAATCCTCAATCAATCATTGATTAATCCTACTCTATGACTGTCATCTCCTAAGTTGACCATAACACTGTCCACTCATAAAAATATCGTGAAGAAAAAGGTATTAAAAACTGTCATCTGTGGCTGTTATGGCAGTGTGACCACAGAAGGACAAGGCAGAGGTGAGACTGGAGTGGCCCTCAGTAACCATACATTGGGACACCTTCTCAGGGAGAAATTAGGTAAACAAGGGGAGTTTCCAGCCTTAGGACACAGCAAAGGAAGCACCACAGCTGTTAAAAAAGGGGTATGCTTGGGGTCTAACACAAATTGAATCTAGCCAGCACTCTCTGTGCAACATTTCTATGTGTATTAAATTATTTTCAAATATGCTACAATCAAACCAAATATGGTTTCTTAATTGCATGCATAAACACTTCTGTAGTATATATGTAAATACCATAAATAAAGGCACTGCAAACACATATGAATGTGAACAAATATTCATCTTAATTGTCTGCAAAACCCCAAGCTTCATAGGACGCTTGGCCTCAGTTCCGTATCTGCCTATAGAGCAGAAATGCCTTGGATGACTTGGGNGCTGAAGGAGGGTAGGTTTAGATTAGGTATGTGGAAAGAATTCTTGACTGTGAGGGTGGTGAGGCACTGGCACAGGTTGCCCAGAGAAGCTGTGGATGCCCCATCCCTGGAAGTGTTGAAGGCCAGGTTAGATGGGGCTTTGGGCAACCTAGTGTAGTGGAGGGTGTCCCTGCCCATGGCAGGGGGGTTGGAACTAGATGGGCTTTGAGGTCACTTCCAACACAAACCATTGTATGACTCTATGATTTTCAATCATTAACTCACTTTTGAAACTGAAATGCACAGGCCAATCGACTTGAGGGTGGTAAAAATCGCAAGGATCCTTAAAGAATACCTGTGACATTCCTTACATGTGAAGTCACTCACCAGTGAATGCAAAAGGAAAACAAACAGAGCTGGCCCCAGCCACAAAGGTGATGGAGAGGATAGGGTAATACCATAATCAACTTCTTTCACAGGAAGAGTACTGTTTTAGTTTAATCCTCTTTCACAGTGCATTAAGCTAATATGGGAAAAGCAATGAAGAACAGTGTCTGTATACCTATCCCAAAACTGCTCCATGTGTAGGCAAGCATCAATGTACTTAAACTCCCACTGGCAGGCCACTGAAAAACCACTGTTTGGCAGTGTCTACTATACTCAGAATCAAGTGCGTGGAGAAGCCAAGATTAAATCTATAGAGATATTCAGATGTGGAGTCTTTCTTCTGTCAGACGTGCATATGTCCCCATGCATCACAACTGATGAAAGAAAAGAACCATGAAGCCAGGCTGCTGTTGGAGATCATGCATCCTACAGGGTCAGAGCACAGGGGAGAAACCATGCATACTTCAAATGCAAGATGCACAAGCCAAGGGACTTGGGAGTGTGAGGTGGAAGCCAAATGTGTGATCTTAACTTTATGTGTGAGACTTGTCAGGCTTGCCTACAGTCTTAGAAAAACACTCACAAACCAAGACTCAGCCAGCTGGTTTGTACTTTCATTGTATTTCCTAGAGGCAGAAAGCAGCGTCTGCCCACAAACTGCATTTGTATTCTCCTCGTGTAAATTTTATTTTTCAGCACAGCTATGATGGGTTTAATTTCACCTTGATTTCTTTAGAGGGTAAAAGCATAACAGAAAAAATACATTTCTTCTGCTTTGCCTTCAGCCTGAGAATGACAGCAACATTCTCCCTGTGAAGAAACTGGTAATGCTGCAGTGATTTTTATCACTAGCACTTGTATCTCCTGGATATTAATAGATGTTTGGAAAATGCTGTAGTATCTCATTATTTATAAAATATTTCTGGGTATAATTCTGCAAAGAGATGAATACCTCTGTATCAGGAGCTGAGCAGATTGCTTGTCTTACTCTGCAGTTTACATTAATGGACCACTCAGGTTTGGCTTGGAAAGGTTATGTTAACATCACAGACCACACAGATCTAGTCGTACAGATCTATGCAATCAGCATCCACTTTGTCATGACAAGGGTACAGCTGTACTCCTACCCACTGCAAAGTCAACAAATGTGAGTGCATCACCTGTAGCACATACCTCTCCATCTCATTACAGTGCAAAGGTATGTCTTATTTCAGAATAAGCTGACCAACGCACTATTGTATTAGTCAAGACCAGAGTATCAAAATTCAGACCGATTTTAAACTGGAGAAATAAAAGAAAAATGCAGTAAGGACAAGAAACTACATTTCAGTGAGAATAATGAAGTACACAAGCATGGGTTGGGGAATTTCCAGATAGATGGAAGTTCTGAGGGAAAGGATCTCATATTAAAACAAATCTTAAACTCAGTATGAGACAATAACATCATGCTTTTGGGAAGTGCAAATACTATGCTGGGACCAGTGAAGGAGGGAAAAGATTTAATACACTTCCAATAAGATTTTTACTTGACTCAGCATTCAGGGTTCTGTTTTTGCAGACACAAAGTGTAGATCAGTTTCGAGAAAGCATGGAGAAAAACAAGGATAAAAAAACAGAAGGAAAAGTAACTGTTTAATTGAGAGGGATAAAAAAAAGCCCAACAGCTTTTCAATAGTTACAAAGGAAGTGGCAAAAATTGCCATGTCTGTGGTAGACAGAACAGATAGGACAAGTCAGGAAAGTAAGAGAGGGAAAACCTTTCTAAGGATAGAAAACCTTTCTAAGGATGCTGTCATATCACCCAGGAAGACTGTGAAACCTACCGCATTTTCATTTTCAAAAAATTAAACAGACACATCCCAGGAGTGACTAAGGCAAAGCCAATCTTGGCTTGCAGCGGGGCAATGAACAAAGTAAAACCTAACGTTCCTTTTTAGCCCTCTATTTCCTTTTTTGTTGCCAGTGACGGTGAGCTTTGTTTCTTGTTTGCTTTGTTTTTCCTGTGGATGAAGAAGACAGAATATCCACAGTCTGGCTTTCAGGTCCTCACGGGAGATCACAGGGCTTAAACATATGGAAAAAAAAAATCTTTCTATTCTATGGAAACTGGGCACATTTGAAATTATACAATTCCACAAAAAAACTCTCAGAGCCTTCAAACCATCATGTGTCAGAGCAGGTATTTTTAAGATGATTTTCATTACATTACACATCTCTCACTTGATTATACTCTGATTCTATTCTCACTTTGTGAGGCATCACTCCTGCTGACTTCAGTAGCATTATTCCTCCTGTTTTTACACTACACTGAATGAGAACAGACCTAGCCCTAAAGTAGTAAAACGAATTTGGGATTACAAGATCTTAATGTTCTGGGGCTTTTTTGCAATTTACTACTTTCCTCCAGGTTTCATTTATGCCTATAAATTGTCCCTTTGATGGCAGTGGCATGAATGTATTTGTTTAAGACACTGCTTGCTTCCATAAGCACAGAAAGATAGATGAACCCCTGCAGAACCCTGCAGCTGGGGCTAGATTGATCTGTAACTCAATCCAGCAGTTCTTAAATACAGGTAACATGAAAAGCTCTTCAGCAAGCTGCTGAATACAGCAGTCTGTTTAAAAACAATAGAAGAAGTGACTGAGTATATTCATCTCATTGTAAGCAAATGCTCACAGAATAAGACAAGCTTCCTCAAAAGGCTGGGTTTTCCTTGCTGTGACTGCGTCCCCTGGTGAGTTGCACTTGAGTTCATGAATGCAGCAGCATGAAGTAAGGAATACTGAGAATCTGGGGCTCTTTTTAGACCCCAGTCCACCTCTAGACAAAAGCCTTAATGACCTTCAATATTTTACACATGGGCTGGATCTGAGGAAACACTCATAGAAGAATTACCCCTAAAATAAGTCTAACAACCTACAAGTTAAACTAAATTGAAAATACTCTGAAACTACCTTCTACTAAGTATTCTACAATTACATTCAATATTAAAATAGTAGAGATCCCCAGCAGTGCCACATCATTGCTCAAGTGTGCTTCTTGCACACAAAGATTTCATTTTTGGAGACACAATCCTTCTCCAGCTTCCGAACGTTAAACTGGAATTCATAAGATTTGAACAGAAACTCATGAATAAGAGCTTGCCTCTATATATCTCAGAGAACTCTTTGAAGAAGCCTAAGCCCCCAAAAGGCACATACCTATTCAGTATTAAGAACACCAGACAGCCAAAGATAGCATTGCTGCAACTATCCTTCTTGAAGCCCCACCAAGAGTAAATACTCCCGATGTCCAAAAAAACCCTCCACCTCTAAAGGCTCTAGGAAAGTCACAGTAAATAACTTTTATTTTGGTTTTCTCCAAACACAGTTGTCTTTTAAAGAATCAAAAGGGTAAAGGGTCTAATTCTCAATCAAGTAACAGCTAGTTTAGGTCCCCTTTCAAAATACTGTTTTACCCTGTAAGGTAACTGGCACTGGCAAACTGTGTGTTTTCAGGGAGCCAGGAGACATCAAGTTATATGTCATGACTCTTTTTTGGTTGCTAAACTCTTTCATGAAAGTCAAACCTGAGGAAATCCAGAGTGTTGATAATCACCAAGATTATCTTCCCTTGCAAGTATAAATAGATAAGGTAGAAGTGTTTTTCAGGTGAAAAAGAGTTTCATTACTTTCACAGCAAAGGAATTCTGCCTGCCTAACCACACCTCTAATGCCTTTCTCATTGAGAGAGATCATTATGGTGGCTTTTATAAAAGAGTATTTCTGATTTCTGCACATGATATAAGCAGAAGATCCTGGAATCCTAGATGAGAAGTAAAAATGAAGTGCCTAAAACGGAGGTAAGCCCATAAAGCCCAGCTCCAGAGCTGGGGCTAACTGAGGATGCCAAGAACACTCCTGTGGATCATCAATCAAGATAAGCACTCCAAAGGAAATGCTTCACCTCTCTTCCCTATGAAAGAGCTCCTGCTGTTCCTCACATAGTGCACCATTCTTGGGAAGCCATTTCAAAAGAGAACTGTTCCCCTGATTGTGCAGACTGTCAACAGCTGAGAGGATCTCTAATCAGCCAGTCACATAAGAAATCTCGAGCATTGTCATCTCTCAAATCTACAATAATTCTCCAGGTCAGGGGTCAAATCCTTTGGCAATTAGCAGAATAAATTAGTTTGTTAATCACCTTGGAGGAACAAGTACCTAATTAATGGGGAGGTGTTGTGCATGCATGACTAAAGATATTCACATGATCACATAGCTAGAATGACCTGGTTTTGAATGACATATCCTACCCAAAATAGCCTGGAGCAAGAGAAGTGCTGTTGACAAATGGTAGTTGAGTAAAGCTGTTTGGGTATGCAAGAACGGTATGTTGCCTTAAGCAGTATAAGTGGATCTGTGCGTACAGCAAAACTACATCTTTGAAACTATTTCAAAGTTAGAGTTGCAAGAATCTATTCAGAAAAGAATGTAAAAAACAGGTCTGGTGGCATCGATCAGAAGTTCATAACCCTTCTACTGCATGGAAAATTGGGAAAAACTGCACAGAACTGAAATTGGGAGAGTAAAGCCATGGAGAAATCAACTAACAAAATAAAATTTCCCATTGGCTATGTCTGGGAACTAGACTTCCACTTAATATCACTGTATGCTTTGCTTTAGGTAGGTGTTCACCATTTACTAGCACTAATAAAATTGTGTCCTGAATGCAGGGGTCAGGGTATGCTCAAAACTTTCCAAACAGGAGAGCTGGAGTTTGCTCTTACTTTAGGATGAAAGGTTACAATTCGTACAGCTTTTCAACTGGATCTTGCTCTCCATAACCTTTAGTAACTCTGACGCCATCCAGAGCAACCTTGCCAGGCTCGAGGAGTGGGTCTGTGAAAACCTCATTAAGTTCAACAAGGCCAAGTGCAAGGTTCTGCACCTGCGTTGGGGCAATCCCCAGTATCAATACAGGTTATCAGTTGCTCTTCAGTCCAGTACCTAAAGGGGCCTACAGGAAAGCTGGAGAGGGACTGTTTACAAGGCCATGGAGTGACAGGACAAGGGGTAATGGTCTCAAGCTGAAGGAGGGTAGAGTTAAATTAGATATTAGGAAGAAATTCTTCACTACAAGGGTGGTGAGGCACTGGCACAGGTTGCCCAGAGAAGCTGTGGATGCCCCCTCCCTGGAAGTGTTCAAGGCCAGGTTGGATGAAGCTTTGGGCAACCTGGTCTAGTGGAGGGTGTCCCTGACCATGGCAGAGGGTTGGACTAGATGATCTTTAAAGGTACCTTCCAACCCAAACCATGATTCTATGATTCTATGAACTTCATGTGCTTCCTAAGCAGGCCTTATTGCATTCATTTCTGGACAACTTGGGTTTTTTTTGAGTTCCACAGAAAGACACAGAAACTCTAGGTAGTTTCTGTGAAGCAAAGTACTTTCTCAAGAAAACTATGTGCTATCACAGAAGGATTATATGCACTATCTCTTACAAAGAGCTTTTAAGAGAATCCAATGTCTTCTTTTAAATGCCCCAATTACAAAAGCCAAGGTTTCCACCTGTTTTTCTTTCCCCCCTCTCTATCAAGACTCTTCTTTCCACCATTTATAAATTACTTATCCTGAATGAGGAACCTCAGTCCAGACCCCAAGCCCTTGGTTAAAGTTTTATCCAATCAGGACTTTGATAAAATTTCAAGATCTTTATCTGTATTGTTTATCTGTCTTAGGGTTCTCTAGGGTTATCAACTTGACTTCCTGGTGGAGGTCAAAATAACTCTCCAGTATAACTAACAAACTGGCACAAGTTCATGCAAAAATAAAATAAAGAAACCTTCCAGACTTCTCCTTTCTCAGCTGCTTCTTTTAGCCACTGGCATGGACCATAAGCCTGTCTTATACTGGGGCCCAGTACAAGCATAGAACAGAAAAATGGTCAGACAACATTCCAGTCTTATGTAAGGTAAGAGACAATACACTGTGCAAGTAAAGCCTGCCAGCCAAGCTAGCACAGAAGCTCTACCAGGTTCCCTGTGGACTTGTGTTGCATAGAAGCTCTGATTAGGTTATCATAATGATCCCTTATAGGCCACAAAATCTATGATTCTTCCCATAACCTAAACTACCACATTATCACAGATAATTTTGTAAACTGATGTCAACATTAGAGAAACTCAGATTATTATTCGATCAATAGTCTGAATTCCTAAGAGTCCTTCTGTGTATCTACTGCATCAGTAACAGACTGTAGTATTTGCAGAACTCAGGGAAAGTATCAGGTATATTTGCTTAGTCAAACAAGAGTACTCTGAATTCCTGGTAAGTTTCTCTGGCCTAATTGACATTAGCTAACAGTTGCACTTAAAAATCTTACTGCTTTTACTAATGAATCCAAGGAAAAACCTCTAGGATGTATCGACAGGACCAACCTTCCCTAACCTCCTATGCAGGAGTAGATTTTTTAATAGCTTATCAAAGAACCAGAAAGTCTGCTTTAGAAGTTAATCAGTAGGCATCACAGCTGGAAAGAAACCAGCTTTCCCTTATGCCTTCCTGTTATCAGCTAATTTAATGATATATTTTAATCTTCATCTCTCTTTCATTCGTAAAGATCCTAAATGTAGACATTCATCTGTAAGGACCCTTAACATGGACAAACAGCATAGATAATTTCTTTTGACTCACCCCATCATGTCAGGCTTGAAAGTGAAATGAGGGTGAGGCACTGCAGAGTGCCATTTTTTTGGACAAAGCACCCATCAAGAAAAGAGTCAGGGGAGAAGAGCCACCTTCTGAAGAGCAAACACCTACCAGTGGAAAATGGAGAAGCTAAAGCTCCTTCTGATCAGCACACAAGGAACAGTAAAAATCAAACATCTGATTTACTATTCCTTCCACAGTCTGACATCCTGCTCTCAGCAGGCTTCACTGGCACAGCACCCAGGTCCATCTCCTAGCCCAGCACAACCAGCAGCTCCCAGCCCTAGTAGCTCCTCACCCACAGAAGGACAAAGGCCAACACACACAGAGTTTCAATGCATAGCAAGAACAATTCGAAAACAAGCCACAGAGACATTCAAACCAGTGCTGGGGTACAAAATAGCCCATGTTGCTCTGGATCCCTTTGGCTAACTGAATTATCTGGGGAAGAAAAAAATAATCCCCACGTTCTCCTGTTTTGCCCAAACATATATAACCAGAGACATGTAAGATTAGTGCATAATGAGCTTCTAATTCTGAACTGGTATTCATAGCTCCTTGATCACACTGGGCACCAGAGTAGAAAATGCCTCACAGTCAGACTACTACTTCTCAGCTGACATGGTTAACTCTCTCAGTGACGTTTACATTGGAGAAAAATGCTCTGCAAAACAATTACAGCATTTTAAATGGTTTAATACATATCAATTTTCCAACCCAAAACTTCAAAGAAGTTGGTTTTTGGGGGTTTGGTGGGGTTTTTTTTGAGATTTTTCCATAGAAAGTAACAAGACTGGAAAATGGACACACCAAGAATCATATCTTCTTCCTGCCCCACATCAGTACTTCTAAGCATTTTCACTGATTCTCTTGAAGTCTATCCTGACTGCTAGAAATTTGTACATATAAGAAAAGCCAATGTCCTGGAAAAGTCTAATTAGTTCTTTTTGGGTCTAAAGACAAATAAAGGTAAGAGAGAACATAAGGAGATTTCTTTTACCCCTAAGCACATCTTTGAAAATTTATGGAGGAGTTCTTTTAAGATCTTTATGTTTCTTTCTTTTTATTTTTCTTTTTTTTATTGGTGGACTACAGAACACGTCTAAGGTGACAAGAGAGCTAAAACTACGAAAATCTCCTTGAAATTGTACCTCTTCTGAGCAATAGCAATTGGTATGATGGATACAGCCAACAAAAAGCAACACACGTACAGCTACTGCATTTGAAGTTGGGTATTGTGGCAGAAAATAGTCTAGTATTTCCTAAAATAAGTCTCTGAGAATACAGTATAGCACAAGACTCCTCCAATGGAAAGTCTGCTAAATCCTTTCAAATCCAAGAAAGCGTAAGTGAAAGGAAGTGAAGGTTTAGGCAGTTTTGATTTTCTAGCCTTACACATTCTCTAAAAGACTAATTTTTATCTGCTTATATACAAATACACATATATTCCTGAGAAAAGCCTGTGGTGAGCTACATATTATAAAGTCTAAGATTACTGCATACTGCTAATATTTATCATAATATATTTCCTAAAGTCATATCAACATCTTTTTAAAAGGCTGTAAAGTGGGGTAGGAAACTTAAAGCCATAGCCAGGAATATAATCCAATCCAGATAATGCCATAAAAGCGTTAATTAAGAAACCTTAGGAAGGACAGGGGAAAGATATTATTTAATACTGTCATAGTACCTGTGATGTGCCAAATCACAAGTAGCAAAGAAATGATACCTTGTAAAGGAGTAACTGATCAAGGCTAGATCATTCTCTCTTATGTTAAAAAGAAAGCAGGTTGCTTTTTAAAAACAAAAGGAAAGGAGAAGATGTAGGTGTAAGAAATCTCCAGGGCACATCAGGTGTGATGGGTTGTAGAAGTTAATTAGCTGACTTACTTGGAAGAGATAGGGAAAATCCCTATTGCTCAGCATAACATTAGGGATATGTTTTGGCATGGTGTCTCTTGCTTTTTTATTTCTTTACTACACATTTGTTTTATTTTTTATCATTAAATCTTGTCTAGGGATAAAATAGATTCTCAACAATCAGACATCTACTACATAGATCCATTATTCAAGTACAGCCCAGCAAAATTAGGACAGGGTTTACTACGTACACAACTAAGTTTCCAAAGCCTACTCAAGTTGTCAGGCTGAAGAGGGGCATCTTTCTTAGCATATATTAGTCTCTGCTACTTGAACAAGCAGTGTCAACCCAGGATATTACCATCATTCTTGGCTCTTATCCTCCTCCCCTAAAAATAAAGAGTTTTGCAAGAGGCCTGAACTGAACTATTACAATCAAGTGAAATGCTTTGTGAAAGTCATACATTGAGTATATCTCAAAGCCTTAAGAAAATAACTGTTTATTCTCTGTACGAGTTCTTCACACACTCTGTGATCCATGTCCTAGAAAAAATAGTAAGTGAAGTCCTACCAACTTCCCAAGTGTGAAGCTAATACTGACAGCTTGAGCAGTGGGATTAGGGAGTGCACTGCTTTCAGGGGTCCACTTCCCATTGGCATCTGTAGCAAGCTATAAATGTCTTATATGTAACTTACTTAATGAGATGTATAAACTAGATATATTAATGAAAATCCACGTTCATGCAAGTTTTTAATAGATCTTGTTTTATTAAAATTCCTGTTGCAACAAAAACTGCACAAGTGTGTCCTTACCCTCTAACTATTTACAAGCGGAGTTAAGAAGTAAAGAATTTCTAAACCTGACATTTCCTTGCTCAGACCACAGCTCAGTAATACAGCAAAGCCAGCTGTAAGGCTCACAGCACCAGATCAAAAATCTTGCACCTATATGACACAAAACATTGCTCAATAGAAACTCATTCTGCTAGTCTGAATTCATTACAGAAGTATGGACAAGTTGAGGTTTTACCAGCAGGTTTTGGTGAGATCAGGGATGATCTCGTCTTCCACAGCAGCCCTGAAAGCCAGCATCCGTGCTAGGGAAGCTGACAGAAATGTGGGCATGTGCCAACATCCAAATTAGATCCTGCTCATCTTGCTGGGTGATCTGGTAGTCCGTAGATGAGTACAAATTATTGTGAAGCCATACCTTCTGTCTTCTCCGGGGAACACAGATAGGCCTGTCTATTCCCACAGATCTGCACTGCCCTCAAGCTTTAATATAGTTTGAAAAGCTTCAACAGCAACAGCACAGGACAAGAGGAAGTCTGGACCACAGCACAGAAGAGCAAAAATATCTTTGTTTACTGTGTTTCAGCAATTCTGGGCAATTCCACAATTCCAACAGAAGCTCAGAAGTACAAATCAAAAGAGAAAAGGCAGAAATAGTATCCACCTTACCATTTCAGAGGCTTTCAAATGGCCATGCTCTTGATTAGTTTTATAAGTTGCTGAGGGTCTAATAAGTGTAAGAATACAGGCACAAAACAACTGTTCCTGCTGAGGGTACTACCTGCAAAAAATCTTGGGAGTCTGATTTTCCAATGAGGCCAATTAAACATTCTCTTTCTCTCTCATGTAAACTTCATAAGAATGATGAATTTTGCAACTGAAAAAAATCACATTGCTTCTTGGCACTACATATAAAAAACCACTGGTTTGAGATAAGTATGGCTGGATGCAGTCTAATAGCACGCCTCTTCTGGAAGACAGGCCCAACAGAACTTCTCCATTACCAAGACAGCAATGAGACTGGCTTGGGTGACTTCTGTTCACTTCTGCAAGATGCTCTGAAAGTGCATGAAATAGAGGGAGTTTTAAGAAAAAAATCACTAGGGTTAAATACAGACTTGAACTGAGCTGTAGTCCCAAACAGNCAGTGATGCATAGCAGTAAATGCTGGTTGGCTGCACTCATTTTTTTGAGCGGAAATAAAGTACTTAAACCAAAACCATAATAAGCAATTGAATAACTCAGTCATCAGCAGAAGACATGCAAACACACACTATATAACAGTCATATTTAGACCGATGTGTTGTAATAGAAATGTCCTTAACCTGACATGATTTGTTAGCAGGATTGTTTTCTCCTACAGTACTTTCACAAGCAGGAGACCAAAAAGCATTTGCAGCTCTTCACTCTGTTTTAAGGGTTTGTGATGTCTGAAATGATATAAATGCAACTGCTGCAATATTTGGGTCTTAGCAGTTACTAAAACTAAAATTGATCCTCAGTCCTATATTGAGCTGGATACTGGAATATACACATCTCACTAATAGGAGCAGCCAGCCAGGTACTCCACCCATTATGAAGTACTTTTGAAATACTATTCCTTAATCACATCGATAGCTTCTAAAATGAGTTGCAATTGAGAAGGTATTTTAAGAGTTCAAAGTCAAACATCCATTGGCATCTGACAACCGGGGAGACATGGCAGAAAAACTACACCTGTTAAAGACAGTCTCAACAAACAAGTATATCCCTCAATATTTTCAGCATCTCCATCAAGGCTCATTCCTGGACAAAAGAATCTATTTCTGTATGGATTTTCCTCTACATGTGGTTATCCTAGCAGAGAAGGAAATCACTGTACATCTATTCTAAGCACCTGAATTAGGACTTCATGCAGTGTTTGCATTGCACCAGACAAAGGCACAGTTCTCGTTTGTGAATGGGGCTCACAGCTACTACTCAAACTGAATTAGTATCTTTTTAAGCTGGGTGAACGTTTCCTTGTAAATAAGGGAAAATATAGATAAACCATCACTTTCTGCCTAACTGTACTCTTTAAAATTCTGCTAATGCTGTGCCATGCGTCTAGTACAGTACGTAATAACCTGGAATTAATGAGAAGATATCTGAGGAGCTTTCGGGTAGCACCTGCTGCAGTTAAGTTTTAGAACTCTACTGAAGATTTATGATGTTTCTATAAAGTGTATTTTTCATATAGTATTATCATACTGGAGAAAAACTTTAAAAAATATAAAACAGAGAGGTTTTTTCCCCTCTGTGTGTGCATGGTTTTATATTCTTTATACTTTGTCCAATTTATTAAGTTATTATTATTCATTATACTTCCAAGTAGTATCCAGAGGCATCACTGAATACATGATGAGCACATACATCAACAAGTCAGCACTGCAAGTTTTGAACAGGTATGAATTAATTCCAGTGCTATGCTTCCCCAAATACTGTAACTAGCCTAAAAATTATGAAGTCTAAAAGTCATTTACTCACAGTGTTTTTATTTGCCATTTGCTTTTCAAATGACTAAGATTTCTATTTGCAAGTTCTGTCACAAGCACCGTGGACAGAAACTGCCTTTAAAAATACTGTAATTGAATATTAGATTTTCCAATAAACACACGACTGCAAGACTGGGACTGTAAGATGGGAGAAAGTTCACTATAAAATGTTAGGCAACACTGACAGACTCTCAACAACATAAAAACTGGTAATACAAAGGCTATTACTGCCTTAATGTACATGAGAGTACAATAGCCTAATATAACAAAGATAGGAGAGGAACAATAACAAGACCATAGTGTAAAGAGAAAATACATTTGCACTGAAATAAATATCAATTACTTCTCAAGCCAGAATGTGTACATCTACGCATAAACCACAAAAGTAGCTTAGTCTAGTGTTTTTGCAACATATTAATATAAACTGTCAGTAAGAGCCCACTAAATTTAATTAAAGCAGAGGTCTGCTGGAAGGCAATACAAGTCAGTCTGGGCAAACTGACTGGGGCAGCACACACAGAGTGATGGAGCATCCAGCTCATCAGTATTATGGTCTGACCTTTTCTTTACATTCCTTCTTGTTGCTAATGCTTGTACCTGCATGTACACAGATAACAGGCAAACAAGAGTGGCACTCTAGAGGTTTTTAATGCTTGCTAACAATGGATGTTTCTCCTTTGTTTTAAGGGCAAGGGATTGCTGTCTAAGCATAGCGGAGGAAGCACGTCCGTATGTTAACGCCAAGTTGAGCTGCTACTTGCAAAAGACAGAGCCTAAATACAGCTGGTCTTGTGAGGGTCCTTCCTAAGTCTGGTTGCAGGCCAATCCCCATATATACTTCTGGAGGAAGTCCTGCTAATCCCCAACCAATGCCTATGCCAATGGCTGCAGGTGGTATTCACTGTAGTTCAGGATCCCAGAGGGAGAATGCCTATGCACAGCTGATGGTCAGACATAAGTTTGATGTCGTTATATGAGAACTTCCTGGGGTTCCTAAAAATCAAAAGGAGGTATAGGGTCTGTTCCTAGCCACATGTATCATTTGCTTAAGTTTCTAGCTTACACACAAAGCCTCCTGGATTTACCCAAGGTCACAGAGAACAGTGGCAGCGTAGAACAATCAAAGCACCTCACCAGACGTTATTTGCTGTGTTTATAAAATACTGAATTTGTGATTTCTCTCCAATTTCTATTTGCAACAGACTAAAGTGACAAAGGTCTGATTAAGGATTCTTAGATCAGTTGCAGAGGCAATGCTTTTTAAATATATGTTGTGGATAAAGGTTAAACAATTTTAAAGGTTTTTACAGAGGTTTTAAAGGATTTTACAGACCCGCTGAAAGGAGTAAATTGCTTTTGCACACATTTCTCCTGTATTCATTTTTCTCCTGTATAAAACTCATCTTGAAGTTGAGGTGCTGATTTTTCCAAGTGTTTTTATTACTTTAAAAATAGCAAGGTAAACTGAGAATTTCCCTGGCCTAAGGGATATTTACATTTATTTAGTT
The DNA here is from genome assembly GCA_013400195.1 of Aramus guarauna. Classification (NCBI taxonomy): domain Eukaryota; kingdom Metazoa; phylum Chordata; class Aves; order Gruiformes; family Aramidae; genus Aramus; species Aramus guarauna. The sequence continues at coordinate 535,590 of VXBL01009105.1, read as the reverse complement.
TTTGATCTGACACACACAGTTTATCACCCGGTTCTTTAGGACAGGTATGCTATTTAAAAATACAATGAAACAAGTCATCCAACGTCAGTTTGAAGGACCCAGCGCTATAACCAATAATAGTTTAATTCAAATACATAAACAGGCCTAGAAGCAAGAACGAGAACCAAAGACTCCCCATTCAACGATAAGCACTTTAATCAGATGGGCATTTGGTCTTGTGCTGCCCCTTGTCCCACGAATCCCAAACTGCATGCATACTAACATTTTAAAGCATAAAGGGAAAATGCTTTTCTACATCCAGGAAGGGACATATGGGCTTGAGCCCACTGAGGCAGAGGAAGGATGTCGTGCTTTATATAGGTGAACACTCCAACCACAGGTCCTACAGAAAAAAAGACAAGCTATCCCTCCTCTATATTCCTCCACCGTTCTATGTGAACCAGCAGCTGTGATTTTCAGTAGGATTTGATGAATGCCTGGCCAGTACAGACTGGCAGCACCTACTAGAACAGTTTTGCTGGGACTTGGACACTTCCTCCTGGCACAGCACAGGCAGGAGGCTGTTCCACTTTGGAAAAAAGAGACAAACCTCAGCATACAAAGAGAGGCTGTCCAGGCACTTGACAGACTAATATTAAAAAGTAAGATATTAAAGTCATGTAGGTATCCAAGGTTTAGGCTGTAGCTGAAGCAAGGTTCCCAGGATGGTAATTCTAGATTTACATGCCTAAATTGTTGACAGCTTCAGCTTTAATCATCTGAATCCTGGTTTTGGATTAAGCTCTCATTCCCTACAATAAAGATGTCTGTTTCACACTTTTCCCACAGTCTGCACAAAAAATAAGACTGATGTAGATTGAGGAGTGCCAGAGATACAGATTACTACAAAATTATTACTCGAGCCATGTGTGAAAAGAAAACAAAGACATGAAAACTTGTGAGATGGCCAATAGCAAAAGATTCGATAGATGAATATCCAGAAAATACAGTCATGTAATGGTGGATAACAATCTTAATGAATTATTTTTCACTCCAGAAATTAAATGAAGTTTTCCATTGCCTTATATATTGCCGAATCATTTGTTTACCACACCTGCCAAACAGGAGAGAATAAAACAGATCCTGAGAAGAGTTTGGTGAAGATATAAGACAATCAATATGTTTCATGTCTTTTTGCAACTATTTCTCTGAATAAAAAGCAAGTTCAGATTTAAAAATGAGAAATTTTATGACCTAGCAATTCATACAAAAAACAGAAATGTAGTAAAGAATGGAGTGAGAGTAACAAGGCAGAAGATCATTGACTAGAAACTAAGGCAGAGAGACAGGGATTCAGATTTCTGGTTGGCAAGTGGAGGAAGCAGTTTCTACAGAAAACCTTTGCACAAACATGGAGACAGTGAAAGAAGGAGGAATCTGTATTAACAGCTAACTATCAGGAATAAAAATGAGAATTTCTGCAATGTAATTGTGGAAAAAAATGAAAGGCCTATGAGACAGACTTGCCAGGAATACTTCCTCGGACCCAGTAACAGCTAATGAGAGTGTCTAGCGAGCACTGACATTCAAGGGAAAAAAAGGAGGCAAAAATAAAATCCTGCAGAGAAATACCTTTCTTCATATAGCCAGAACCAAGAGATGGAACAGAATGGTTGGTCATTGCTGACCAAGCACTGCTAAGCAGCATAGTGCTGAGGAGTCATGTCTTGTTGTAAGTAGGACCTTTCTGCAACCAGTGTGCAACTCTGTAGGCATCAGAAATTCCTAATCAGAGAAATGTTTGGGACATTTGATTCTATCATGTAGGAGACAGGCTTGAATTGCACCTGACCTTAGAGAAATGGTTGCCAACAGCAAACATAATTGATCTGACAGGGAAAAGAGGAAAACAGTAACAGAACAAGTACTAAAGCCCAAGGTAAATGGGAAACAAGAACTGATACACAGGCATTCAGGTCCAGGATGCATGGAGGGGGCGAGGGGTAGAGATGGTAAAAGACAGTCATGTCACATGGGCTGAAAATCACTACTTTTAATTTTAAAAATGACAACCATTCGGAGAAGAAAGAAGGCAATGTATGCAGTGATTGAAGATGTAGAGATTTTCTATTAAACAGAGCTACACAATGTCACTTCAGCAAATTCAAGGGCTATCAATGTGTACACACCACAGGAAAAAAACTGCCAACAATTCAATCACCGCGTTGGCAGCTATGCTATTAGGTCAATGGCCGATTCTGTGCCAGCAGGATTGAATAGCCAGCTGCAATGTTATCCCTACAACACTGACAAGGCAGTAACAGCAGACCATAATACCTGTGAGCAAGGGCTGATGGTAGACAATAAAGCCATGGTTGAGGCCAATGGGCAAATGCAGGATGTCGATAGGAGATTCGCAAAAACAAGAGCAAGTAATGCATAAAGCGCACAGTAGCTGACATGCAGGAGAACCAACCACTGCTGGGAAGCACAAGCTATGGATTTAATTGCAGTACAACATTAGGAAATCTGAATGTGATGCAGGAGGAACTGTCACCAGAGGCTTTACGCTGCATTGTATTACAATCAAAAAACATATTTTGAGGTAAGGGACTAAAATTCAACAAGCTAGAGCTACAAACCATCCCATATAGCACAGGAGGCTAGTGAAATACAGAATTTCTGGGGTCATTGAAAAAGGCAATGGAAATCAGAAGCATTTCTGCACCTACTGAAATGACCACACAGCTGATGATCAAGGGAAAAAAAAAAGTTTTTACGAACACTGAGGGTTGTCTTTGACTTCAATCCACCTTCTACAGCACTGAATGGGGAAGTGTCTGCTCATAGGTTAGTGCTCCAGTTTCTCTAAGCTGGGAGTTCTGGAGAAGTTCAAGCACAGACTGTTGAAACAAATGGAAAGCTTGCCATAGGTAGTATATCTATTGTGCTGGGTTGAGACAGGGACTAAAGTAAACGCAACCAGAATGTGGTGAAACGTAGAAGTGTTGCCGTGCCAGTTCTTCCCTGTTTATCCACGGAGGAAGGCAGAAACAGCAGTAGAGAAAGTCAAGAGACTAAACAGCAGAGGCAAAAGGGAAAGTATGGACTCCCTACTCAAGAATGTTGAAACACTGGAATTATCTCCTTCCAGAGGACAGTCAGGATTCTGCATGGTCTCTTCTGAACAGACAATTGCAGCCTAGCAGAAAGACCATCAAGCCAAGAAAGCAGATAATAGAAGTCGAAACCAGGGAGGCATCCTACTGAAGCAAAGAAGCCAAGAACCTAAAGCTATTGCAAACAGATGATCTGGGCTGCTTCCAGCTCTAAAACAGCCACACGAAGGAAACAAGCTAAACTGCAGTAGAAAACATATCACAGAATCACAGAATGGTAGAGGTTGGAAGGGGCCTCTGGAGATCATCTAGTCCAACCCCATCGTACTAAACAACTACGGACTTGGGGGACTGAGGCGGGGGGAGAGCAGTGGAGAAGGTAACTATGGAGTAAATGCAGAGAAACGGATGAAAAGGGGTGCTCAGGGCAAGAGAAGAGAGCCTTCTGCTTAGTTTACATTGAAGCGGCAGAACTCGAGCTTGAGGATCACTACAGTGTCACCCAACAACAAAGTCCTCTACAACAGCAGTAATAACAGGAAATGACCAATCAGAGTTTAACAGAGCACAAGAAGCAGGTCATCCAAATGGTTTGTTATTAACAGCTACATCCAGAAATGTACTACAAACAGGCAACCATGTGTCTTGCGTGCTGCCATGCAAGACACAAGAATTACACAGGACACTGCATGGGACTTGCAGGGTGGTGCACAGGTAGCAGCAGGAAAACTTTAGAGGAGCGGCAGAAATTATAGACTGTTCATCTATGGACCAAGAATCAGCCAAAACTGTCACATCAGGGTAAAAAAGGTCCCTTAACCTCTAGCTGTTTCACTTTAAAGACTCCCAAGCCCTCCTAGGTTATTTCACAGCATGTGAAATGATTTCCACTCATGCAAAGTGAGAGTAAATCACAACAATTCTGTTGTGGCAGAGGGTTATTCCTCCTTGCCCAGGCTGTTAATGACTGCCTCAAGCACAAAGCATTGGAGAGGCAGGCTGCAAATGATAATGAGTTAAGTGATCAGCCAAACATATTAAATGCTATGATGATCCAATTGCACTGAATTAGCATATTTTGATAGACATGTACATTAATAAATATTAATAGAAATTCTTAATATTAGAAATTATAGCAATTCATTTTGCATGCATTGATTTTCTAGAAATCTGAAAATACCAGCAAGGTTCAGCTGGCAAGTCTGTTCTTGGGGCTTTGTAACTGTGTGCTCAGATTCCAGGCACGAGCTGGCATTTGCTGCAATATTACTAAAAGCTTTATTTCTTTTTAGTTTTTTTTTAAATACAACTTCAAGTATGACATCACATCCACGATGAGTTTTTCTTGCCTAGAATGAAATTACTTGCTGTCTCTTCATACAACCTGGAAACTGCAAGTTTAAACCCCTTTTCCTCTGCAGCTCTCGTACACCGGAACCACTCTGTGAGCATCGCTGTCTCTCTGTGCTTCTACACACTAACTAAACTCCCCCAAGCAACCGTGACTGGACCTCTTCCACTCCTCCTCCTGCCAAATGTCCGCAACATCCACAGAGCTTTATTATGCCCACAGCTACTCTCCTAAAACCATAACTGTTGCATCATCCTCTGCTCCATCTGCGTATTTCATTCACCTCTTGCCTCTTGTTGTCCATCAGGAACGTCCTGTGCAACATGTGACTGCCACACCTGGCTCTTCTTCCAGGAGCGAAGCCCACAGGTCCTCCCAGAGTATGAATAATCACATAAACCATCAGTTCTCAAATCTCACCAGGACACATTATTCTGCTCTTGCCTGCAGCTCTTAATTTGCTTCTGCCTTTGCCATTATTTATGATTAAAAGCCCTGACTCTGTTATTTAACTCCATGAAGCATGCAGCTTGTGTGAGATGGTGTACAACGCAAGCTGAATCTTACAGCTTGAAACACTTCATTTTATTAAAAAGAAAAAAGAGCCTTATGATTAATTTTGATTTCAAGCCACAAAATGAAACAGTTTAAAGCCATCTTAAATATATTTCTCGCAGTAGGAAACAGAATAAACCAACAAAACAAACTAAACATTATAATCAACCCAATTATTACCTTCTATTAGCCAAGTGCTTAAGGGATGAAAAACACCAGCATTTTAACCCAAGTGAAGCATTACTGAGACATTATTCTGGGGAACGGTTTCCCCCTTACTTTCAGCTTAATCGTCAAAAATATTTGCCTTTCTCGTAAGGGCATTCAGGTGATCGATCTTATAGGTGTGTGATAAATTAAATTTTAGGACTAACTTTTGGTTCAGTGGTCTTCACATCTCTCACAGAAGAGCATCAGTAAAAAATAAGAGGATGCTGTGTAATCGTTCTTCCTTTAATAATAAAAAGCCATGCACATTTACTAATTGCAACGCACTAAGCCAAAATCTGGCAACAGTTATCAGAAGGGCACAAGGGAGGGGGATCCCAGAGGAGGCTCCATCAAGCAAATAAAAAACCAGCCCACCTCGCATCGCCCAGTTTGGCACTGTGCACAGCTTCAGATCACTGGGAATAAAACTGGCTCCCCCTCCTCCCCGGGGTTTACAGGAGCACACTGGCCGAGATTTAAGCCTTCTTTCTCCTCAAAGACAGGCGCAGCGAGGGACCCCGGGGTGCCTCAGCCCCATGCCCGCTTCCCGCCACGCTGCGGCCATGACAGACACCGGCCCCTCTGCCTCAGCGCTCGGCGGGAGAGGACACACGACAGCTCCACCGGAGACCAAAAGGGACTTGCCCTCCTCGGCGGGCATTTCCCTCCATCTTTTCGCTCTCTCCGTCTTTCCCCACGCCTCTTTTAAGGGGCAACAGCAAGAGTCCCGCCAGCCCCCGGCTGCAGCACAGGGCCCGGGCGCGGCCATTGCCTGAACACGGCAGTTGGGCCCTGCCGCCACTTTCCGCTGACTCTGCTTTCCCGCCCGGGGAGGGAGCTGAGAAATACAATTTCCATAGTAATTTGTATGTCGCTGAAACAGTGAAACGGCATCACGGAGATTAATTCATCCCTCCATTTTACAACACATGCTCTCGGTGGCTGTATTTAAAAGCAGCTCCGGTTGGCATAACTCACCCCCTCACCCCACCTTGTCTGAGGTGCCCCCTCAGAGCCCAGCCGAGCAGCTGCCCCAGGCAGCGAGATGGAGCCGGAGGGGAAAAGCTTCTCCACACAACAAAGTCCTGGGAGGTTTTTCTCCAGGGTGGGCAAACTGTTGGGAGGTTCTGCACACCCTGCCCTGGGAGAACCGCAAGCAGCTGGTGTGAGCAGCCATGGGGGCTCATGGCTGGGGTGCGAGGGCAGGACACCTACCAGCTTGCTGAGAGCAGTGGAGGCAGAGGAGAAGGAGGAGGTGGTGGTGGTCACCTTCTACAGAGCTGAAATCATCACTGGCATTGTGGTAAAGGCAGTAGGAGAGGGAAGGAAAATGCCCCTTCCCTGTCAGGTCAAGGCTCACCCTGCGCCAGGCCCTTGCTCCAGCTGAAGGCCCTTATGGATCTTGCCCCTGCACCCTGGGGTCTTCTCATCAGTCTTTTCATCAGCCTCCCCTCGCCTTCCTCAGGGTTAAATCAATCACCAAAATAAAAATCACCATTTCCCCGGTTCAGAGAAACCATCCTGCCTTCCCCTGCCGTATGCGGTGGTGGGCAGGGTTGGTCCAGTCACAGCCATGGCAGCCTCAAACCCTCACCCCACACGTGCAGCAACAGCTCTCTGCTCTTTTATTTCTCCTCTCCTTTCTTCAATACTACCCATCTTCCACCAGCTCGAATTGGTTTACCTTTGGTTGTGATAACGAACTGATGATATTTATGCTGGTGCCAAGCCTACCATAAATTCCAGCAGCTCCCAGGAAAATAGCCCCTTTGGCTCAGCAGAGTATGCCATTTTATTTATGTCGCACTTATACACCTGAATATTGAACTCTGTATTTAAATGGGACAACAAATCAATACTACATAGGGGATGTGTGTGGGGAGGGGAAATCCAAAAAGTCTTTAACTTTGCTCCCAAAACACAAATTTGGAGGAGTGGGAGGAAAAGATGCTCATGGGATTGAATAAAACTCATCTAAACACACTGCCCATGATCCTTCACTCTGGAAAACAATTACTATTACAGATCCAATTAATTCTTGCAGTGTGTTAAAACTAATCAAATAGAAGGGGAGAAGCATGGTACAGATGATTTATGCCCAAATTAGAATTTAATTGTCTTATTTAGGAATAAAAAGTTGATTTGAGCTGCTCCATTTTCCACAAACTAACAGTATCTACTGGAGTTTGCAGTGAATTGATAGTTATTGATTATCGAAGGGTAGGATTATGAGACTAGTTTACACATACCCTAGAGACACAGAAGAGTTTAAAAGAGACCCAAATTTCACTTTTTCTTTGGAGTAATGAACAGGTTGGATTGAAATATCGGTGAATGCTACACAATAAAATAAGGATTTAGCTGTTGCAAAGCCACAGAAATCACTACGGGTAATAGCACTCCCTGGCTAGATCCTGGAGCAGGATCTTTGCCTGAAGGAATACTATAGAATCAGGCCCCTTTATTATTGTGCTATATAGTAAATCATATCAAAGACATCAGCATCGTTCAAAACTACATGACTGATTAAAGCAATACTGCTCTGGTGTTTTTTAGGATAGACTGGTGATGGCGGTGATGTCCAAATTAAAGGCCATCTCCCCAAAACATAAAAAATGCATATACTCTCTACAGACTCTTAAGAAGATGTTAAATCACAAATCATGAGTTTAGACAAGAACATACAAAAGGACAAGGGAAAATACATCTGAAGTCAAAGAGATGAGACACCTGATCTAAAAATGTTTTTAAAAGAAAACAAAAAAGACAATTTCCTAAAAAAGGAAGTTATCTTCTTTAATTTTCTTTATATTCTGTTCTTCATTCAACATTGAAAGTCACCATGAGGTTTTACTTCAGCAATGTGAACCACATCATTAATGACAAGAAGAGTCATGCTTCGAGAGTTCAGGAAATGCATTTAGCCACTTCACCATCTCCCACCTCCACCTGCAACAGTCATTGAACGGATACAAATTTTTGGCATCCATCAAGAGCACCCTCTGAATGAAGCTCATCCCTTCAACCTTCCCACTGAGACCTACAAGTCTTTCAAGTTTCAGGTATCACCAACATGAACTCATAACCCTATTACAAACAACAGTTTGTTGCTATCACAATTTCCTCCTCTACTAAGAAGGAAAAATGGAATCTAAAATTGAGGTTAGCCCAGCCACCTTTGAAAGGAACCAGAAGTTCTGATGAACTCAAGACAGGCAATCTCTACCTTGCTAAGGCAGATACAAACAGTATCTAACCCCCTTTTGCTGTTGCCCTGAAATGTTTTCCATTGACTTCGACTGGAATAGGAGGGGTCATGAAAAATAAAATCTGAGTTGTGTGAATCTCTTTTGGATTTGGTGGGTTTTTTTTCCCTGCTATTGACAGATTAGAGTGAAGTAGAGAGCATGGAAGTTTTAGGTAAAAAGTTGGATGTCACAGCTTCATAAACAAATAAATAAGAAAACATTACTTTTGTTTTCATTAAACACATATCAACCTTGTGCTTTGCAGAAATTAAGTACATGTGGTTTAACTACAAAGAAGAACACTGTTCTGAGAAGAAAAGTCAAAATATTTCATTCAGAAAATGCTAAAGCAGGGCATTTTGACTTACAAGTCTTCCTCTTCCCTTTCTAGAGTTCAAAGTGATTTGCCAAATTCAGAGCAAATTTATGCACAACTTTTGGCTGACCTGAAAATACACTGTTGCATAAGCTCACCACTCACACAATTTCACCCCGTCTAAACCACAACACAGTGTATAGCATCGTATGTAGTGTAGATTTCCTTCAGCCTTCACGTTGCACCAAGTGCACATGGCAGCTTATTGTGCACTGGACCACGGAGTTACAGGAACCTTTCAGTAACAGATTTACGTAGGGCATAGTAAACATCAACAATGCTCACCCCCACTGAACCTAACCTGGATTTCATACCTCTGAAGCACCACTGATGAATAGCAAGCATTCGCAACAGGACCAAGAGGATGCTTTTATGGCTATGACTGAATGTAGCCAAAATGTGTTAAAAATATTTTCAGAGTAGATTTCTGTATTTTGTTCTAAGCCCATATATCAGTACAGGAGCTCTCAGAATAAACAGTTGACACTGGCAGATTAATTCTCCATGAATAAATTAGCTCAAATTTATGGTCCTGGCACCACATGTGAGATTAGGTATCCATACAGTGTCGATGGGCTCGACAATCAGACTTGTCTTGACAGTTTAAGTAACATCTTTTGTCAAACTTGGCACCTTTGCTCCTAGCCCTCTTTCCCTGAAGTCAGCAGGAAATTCATATCATGAATGCAAACATTTTGCTTTGCTGGGGATTTTTCTGTGTCATTTTTTTTATTCCTATTTACTTTCATTTATAATTGCTGCTGTTGTTTTGCCTTTATAATACATTTTTCCTTCCTGGAATTGGTTTATCCCAATTACAAAATAGTACAAAGTTGGGTAATGTGTATTTTTTTTTCATAATCAATATTTAATTATTTTTTGCCTCAGATATTTCCTTTATGATGAGAGTCATGAAACAGAGCCTGTAAAAACCCCATCGAATATCTCTTTCTTTTTTCTTTTTCTTTTCTTTCTGCAAATCATTACAAATATGAGGTTCCCACCACACAGTCCACACCAAAGAACGTTCCCTCTGGAACAAGCTATCAAGGTGTTGTGATCTTGTGCCCTCTGGCATTTAATCCACACAGGTCTGTCATCCCAGTCCTACCTAGGAAAAGCTGAATGACACACGGGGTTGAAGGAAGTAACCTCACAGCTTTAAGTCCGTTCCAAACTTCCTGGCAGTTTTTTGCTAGTAGTTACAATATACAGTAACAGATATGTTGTATACCTCTGAGAGCAGCAGAAGCACAAAGCATGGAGCTTCTCAGCCTTTACTCAAAGGAGATCCTCTACATACTTTTCATAAGCTAAGCATATATATGATTTTACTGGCTACAGTTTATTGATTTTCTTATCTGCTTTGAGGAGGTCAGTAGTTTACCAAGCACATTATTTATGTCTTGTGTCACCACTGTTGATCTTTGCCATAGATTATTTCTGTAGACTAATAATGTAGGTACCAACATGTACCATGGGCAACCATTTCTTGAACATCCATTGCTTTTTCTCTGCCATACTCGTCTGTTTTGCTTTCCCTTCAAGACAGTTAAAAGCACAGAAGTATAGCTTATTCATGCTATAGAGGGGTTTCCATCAAGAGATCTCAAAATGTGCAAGCATCAATTTATTCCTGCTGTCTCATTTGTTAGTCCGTGCAATTTACAATAAGTCTATTGTTTTACACTAATAAGTGGATCGTTCCTATCAAGCTGCAGTTTCTCACCTTGTTAATCAATGCAACTCATGCTGACTCTTCACAGGGGTCAACCAATACCAGAAAGTGGATTATTATCCTTCAGTAAAGTTTCAGCTCTTGATTACTGACCTAATTATTCCAGTCAGCACATGTAACTCAAAGGCACAGGATAATTTTGTAGAACTGTTGAGTTCTACAAGTTCAGAACATTTTTGTTATAATACCCCAGGCATGCCAGGCCAGTGTGTCTCTGTGCTAACAAGCACCGCACTCTGCTCCAAGAACCTTCACACAATTTTACCCTATTGGCTATAGCTGATGATCTGCTCACATCAGGAAGCAGATAAATGAATAGTTCTTTATAGAAGCTCTAATTTGGAGGTATGTAGATAGCCCCTTCTCCCAGTTTGCCCGAGAAAATTAATGGAGTCAAGACTAACAACTGCTTTTTCATTGGCACAATTATTTATAGCTGTAGAGGTAAAACCAAGACAATTATAATTTGGCCAATATGTACTAATTAAATAAAAATCACCAATAAAAATGAAGAATCACTCTTTGTGCAGTCTCCTCAGCACAGACTTTATTTAAACATGCTCTTGGAGTAAAATATAGGTGTAAAACTAATTTACATATTCAGTTACAGTCCCTTGCAATTACCACATAATGTTTATCCAAATTCCAAACTTCCATGATTAACAATAAATTTACATGTATATCATCCTTGAATTTACCTAGAGAAATGATATAGTTTAATAAGGGATTTTAAGGTAGTGGTGTAAGTCTGTGCTAATCAAATGTTTGCTTCTTTCTCAATAAACTCTTCTAAAATATATCCTTCATAATACAAAGACGTTTATCACACAGAGATCCATTTCGTTAAAAGACTCAATATGTGACCACTGAATTTTTTCAGATATTCTAATACAGAAATGCTGAAATCCAACCCCAGACCATCACACTTCAGGAAAGCATCTGCACAGAGTACCACTGAACACCTCTTCTGTATCACATACTCCAGAGACTAAGAAAGGCTTCTGCTAGATGCCTATCAGAAGCTGCTTTTAACAGTAAGGTGACACCTGAGCAGTGGTATTATCAACTTGTTCCCTGGGTTGCAATAGGCAGGGAGAATGAAAGCTCACATCAGTTAAGGTTTGTCTGATATTTCAAAGATTTAAGGTGATATTTACAGTTTTCTTTATTGCTGAGGGATCCATCATTTCGAAACAGTATCACCAAACGAGACTGATCCTTTGTGCTGACAGTCATTGATGCAAAACAACTTTGCGCTTAAGGTGCCAGAGAATCCCGGCTCAGTTAAATACAACCTTAATTGTTAGCATCTATAATTTTTACCACAGCCATACCTACGAGGTCTCACCAAGCTCATGATTTCATTGACATTTTATAGAAAAGAATGAGAAACTGTCCCTTCTCCCAGACTAGAGTTTTCTTATGCACAGCTGTGTGTGGGCCAATATCGATATGCATTTTATTATCTGCATTGATGTGAAGTCCTGAGGCAATAAATACTACTGCTACAGGCCTGTCTAATAACCTCCATTTTTATTCCTCTGCCATTGCGTGGGAACAGGGATAGAGAGGTTAACGATGATGTCTTGTTTTTTTCCTGAAGTGATTTAAATTGGGGTGGACCAACCAACCTTTTCAGGGCTGGTGACTAAATGTCACGCTGAAGATCCCTCCCTTGCAGTACATGAGCTTATTAGTTAGAGCTCAGAGCAGTGAGTGCTATGATCCATGCAGGGGTACGGGGCACTGTGGGGCTGTTGGGAGTCACACACCGCCCTAGAATGAAGCAAATGTGGCAGGCCAGAAATTATCCTCCAGGTCACTGGGAATAGCTGTCAGAACTGGGATTCAGGCTTAGTATTTCTTGCTTTGCAATCTCATCCTGGAATCAGCTCTGATCCTGCTGCACATCTTGGGGCACGTGTTGTCAGCAGGACTGCAGAAGGTGTCGTATCAGTCTGAGTTAAAAAAGAAGAATGCTGTCATTTTTGATCGGGACACCTCAGTGATTGCCTTGATTTCGCTTAACATCTACAGGTCTTTTCCAACCTCCTTCTTCTGTCTGCTATCCCCACGCTACCCATGAAATTACACAGAACTAACCAACATCTTTAGATTCCATAAAATCCCTGCAACAACCAGTGAAAGCTGAAATGCCAGAAATACTGCTGTAGTAAAAAAGAAGTGAACCACTGTTTTACCAGTAAGCCAGTAGCAATGCTACTTGAGATTTTCACATTCTTATCAGACCGGGAGGTGGATCAGAGAAAGATAATGTGACATCCAGCGAGGACAACTTCTCTCTCCTCTGACACAGAAACTGAGCAGAGGATGGTTTCTCCACTGTGCAGTCCTCCTGCTGTCTCCTCTCCAGCAAAGCACACCAGGAAAAGCTGCAGAGAGTCTTCTAGACACCCCAGAAAATGGAAACTATTCTGGAAGCAAATACATGAGGAGCCTTTGACTGTTCACAGAAACATTTGCAGGGCAGCGCTGCCTGGACTTCCTCCACTGTGTAGTAATACACTATGGCTCAAGCTCTCTCCACCTCTGTCTCTCACATCTTCTGTCCCCAGACTTCACTTCACACCTGCTCCATTGCTTTGCTTTTAGCTGAGTCCCAGCTGAACAAGCAGAACCACTGTAAAATGTCCCAGAAGCTATTATGAAAGTGCACTGCCCTGCTCTATGCACATAAGACAGTCTTAATGCTTGTGTGAAGTCTAAAATGTGGACTGCTGACCTATTCCTCATAAATCTATCCCACACAGACCACACGCTTTTAGGGTAAGAGCTGCCTGTTCACTATGTCTACAGTGTCTAAGATACCAGGGCTCTCTCCTTGGTTACTTGGTAATAAATGCAACTTTGTTACTTGCTAACAAATGAAACTGATAATAATAAAATTCTTCCCCAGAGACAAAATATCTGTTAAATCTACTAGGAAAAAATGAACAACCTCATTTTAATATCCTTGTATATAGAAAGACCTCCTTAATCAGCATGAAGCTTAAATGAGGTACTTGCTTAGCAGGAACACCTACACAGGAACTGATTCTCAGCAAATTGAGATGGCCCTTTACTCTGGATAATTTTCAAAGTGATTACTCCATCATGCCCAAGGATGAGGAGTAGGACATTACACGTACTAACAGGTACCTGTGTCCTCTACATTACAAGCTGTGACATTGAGATCAATTTTCACACTGTATCACATCTCACTCAAGCTGCATTTGGGCTTCAAAGCCAACCCATTTCAGTATTCAGCTACACGGGGAAATTAACTGGTGTGGCTACAAAGTAGAAAAAAACCCAACATGGCTACAGACAAATTAATACTGTTCCAGTGCATGCACTCTAATCTGGAATAAAATAATCTTTATTCTGAAATAATATATTTTTTTTTTAAATTAAGACCTATGTAGTAACAGAAGTGTAATTAATCTTTTACATTTATATTGCTTTTCATTTGCAGAAAATTAAAATTCTTGCAGCATTGATTATTACCGTGCATTACTACAGTGACCAATTAACTCCTGATGCATGTCTCAGCATTCGCCCAGGTTGGTTCCAAGGTAACCACACTGGCAACTAATTGGCAGCTCCTACTTATTTTTTCTTCTTCTGTTGAACACCCTTTATCTGAAAAATAGGCAGGAGATGGACACACACAGCTACCCAGGCTGCTGCCTGGGCACTACTCTTCACTACACATACAGTGCCGGCTACCGTGAACTGAGCCAGCTCCGTCTGTTTACATTACCACTGCTAATCTTGCCTTGCAAGCACAACTAGTAGTTTATTCATCAAGTAAAAGTACAGTTAAAAACATCAAAACAAAACAAAAGTATCATCTTTAAACTCAGAAGGTTCCCCTCCTTCTTCGTTAAGCCAGGTTTAAGCTCATCTGACACCATACCAACACTAACCAGAGGTTCTTTCTCCAGCCTCTTTGCCGCATGCTCCTTGTTGTCCCAGATGTCGTGCTGTGGCTCAGTGAATCAGATCACTGATTCAACCACCCAGAACCAGCAAAAGAAAGTAAGATTCAGTTTCAGCTGGATCAATGAGCTGAACTCACTGGACGTGAGCACTACAGCTGAGCAAGGGAAGGCAAAGTACCATGCAGCCATGGGAGCAGAGAGGGGAAGCACCAGAGTTAGTTTTAGACTGACTTGGGCTGCAAAAGTCAGTGCTGAGAGTGCAGCCGTTCAAACTGCTCCTCAGGAATCAGAAACTTCAAATGTGGGATGAAGGAGGGAAGAAGTGACAGGGCAGGAGAGTACCATAAATGGAGAAGGCAGCTGATCTCTTCAGTCAGTCACTCTCGCCCTCCCTATTCCTCCCACCATTCCCTGTGTTGTACCAAACAACCAAAACTTCAAGCAGCAATCTGAAACAAAGAGAGTCAGGTTCTGCAGGGAGTGGGAACCTCGTAAGAGTACGAAAGTGGGAATCGATGACTACATGGGAAAATGATAATCGATACACCAGCTACTGTCCAACACTCCTAGTATGGGCCTCCGGGTGAAGAGACATCCTGAGGTTCATGGAGTGATCAGCTCTATCACAGGTTCACCTCTGGGCCTTGGAGAGTGGAGGGTCTCAAAGAGAGACAAGGGAACCATTCCACAAGTTAGAGATACTTGGCAGATATCTGTTCACCACATTTTATTTTCAGCCTTGCTCCAGATAAGATTTCAATGGACCTTGGCTAAGTGCTCTCTATTCATAAAGGAAAAGTAAGACACTGTAACAAATCACTCCAGAGAATGAAATACTTACAAAGAATAGGAATTATCTGATCAAATGTAGATACTGTAGACTTCTGAGCTGGCTGGCCTCAGCCTCCTTGACAGCAAACTGCCTGTGAGGAAGGATTCCTCTGTTCCTAATGCAGAAGTCTAAAATAGGTCAGAGGAACTGTATCCTAAACATGCCAATTCTCAAGCCCAGAATAACTAACAGAAATGGAGACAGTCACACTGTAGATGACTTGTTGGTATGTGTCTTGCTCAGGTCACCTCTTTGGTGGCTTAGTTTCCCTGTTGAATAACTGGAATGAAGTTAGTTATTCTTCTTTGAAAAGTAGTTTTATCCCTGTGGACAAGAAATATCACAGAAGTTAAATTCCTTTAAGAAATTATCTTTTCTGTTTTACTAAATGGGCTAAAATTAATTGTGTCTAGTTAAAAGAAATTAATTTCTTGAAATCTAAACTGAATTCCTCACAGGAATGATTTAAATGATTTTCATAAATTGGTAGTCTGGTGACCTTTTGCCCACAGCACATTTTAAAGTTGTTTCTAACATGCAATCAGCACACTGTAAGAACCGAGTAACTCCTGTTAAAAAGGAACAAAGTTCAAAAAGACATCTGAATTGCTGAAACCACAAAGGGAAGTCTGATGACCCATTAGTCACTTCTGATGCAAAAAGAAAATCCAGATTTACATTTCTCCCCTAAACTCTGCAGCTTTTAATGAACAAGGGTACCAGGTTTGAAGAGTCTCGTTCACAAAAAATATGGAAATAAGTTGTCACTCACCTATTTGGGACAGGCTTTTATTAGACAACGACAGTGTCATGCCCCCAGGAGACCTGTGCCAGAGTGCCCCAGGAATCTTCCTCTAATTTATATTTGAGCTGACAGGCTGGGATTTCTGCACCACACTCTGAGCAGAACAACCTGCTGCAGCCACGTTGGGATCAGGCACTGTCTCTCTGTGCTCTTCCATCTTCCAGCACTCTTAACACAACAAGAGTAACTGCATTTGACATCTCTAAGCTCTTTCACTCAAGGGATATCTGAACAGTGAGTTGATTAAAATGACTCTAGGACTTCAGCACAAAGCATTATTTAATCAGACACCCAAAAGGAACAAAGCAAAAGAAGAAAGGAGTAAAAAATTCCTATCTCTTACTCACATTTATTCTCCTTGTTTAGCCTTTTTTATTAAGTTCCCCTCAGTTTAGCTAATTCCAGCTCGAAGCAGCAGACTGTCTGGCATCCAACATGCCCTCTCTACATCATTCTTATGAATTTGCCAGTCTTTGTTCACTCAGACCTGTTCCACTCTCTCTTACCACGCTGAAACATCCTCCCTTACCAGGTTAAGAGCACCACGGCACTAATTTCTAAAACCCGCACAATGACATTTTGATGATGGAATAGGACTAGACACACAGAGCACTACTGCAGAATAGTGAGTAAGCTTTGTATCTACCCTGTAGCAACTCTGCAGTAACTCCTCTTTGTAAACAAACTCTGTGTTTTCTCTTTTATTGCCAATTCTCAGCATCGCCTACATAGCTATGGTATGCCAGAACTGGGCCCAAGAAATTAGTCCTTCAGGGCTTTAGAACTGGTTTTTTTTGTTCTAGGTGTCTCCTTTACAGCAAACTCCTGCACAGGTTACACAACATAAAATTTCAGTAAGTTATGAAACAATAATACTGGCATTTCCCAACGTGCTGGGTTTGGCTGGGACAGAGTGAATTTCCTTCCCAGTAGCTAGTGTGGGGCTGTGCTTTGGATTTGTGCTGCAAACAGTGTTGATGACACAGGGATGGTTTCGTTACTGCTGAGCAGTGCTGACACAGAGCCAAGGCCTTTGCTGCTTCTCACCCCACCCCACCAGCGAGTAGCTGGGGGTGCACAAGGAGCTGGGAGGGGACACAGCCGGGACAGCTGACCCCAATGAACAAAGTGATATTCCATACCATATGACATCATGCTCAGCATATAAAGCTGGGGGAAGAAGAAGGAAGGGGGGAAGCATATGAAGTGATGGTGTTTGTCTTCCCAAGTCACCATTATGTGTGATGGAGCCCTGCTGTCCTGGAGATGGCTGAACACCTGCCTGCCATGGGAAGTGGCGAATGAATTCCTGTTCTTGCTTTGCTTGTGCACGTGGCTTTTGCTTTACCTATTAACCTGTCTTTATCTCAACCCACGAGTTTTCTCTACTTTTACTCTTCTGATTCTCTGCCCCATCCCTCCATGAGGTGAGTTAGCGAGCAGCTGCGTGGGGCTTAGTTGTTGGCTGAGGTTAAACCACGACACCTACTTAGCAGAGACACCTTCAAAGCTAGTGCTGGTTTCCTGGCATTTATTATGCTGGGAACAATCAGATCCTCATCCTCCCCTCTTTTTGCTGGATAAGGCTGGAAGCATCTTTAGAGGAACTAGATTACAGCATTGAATAAAGCTAATACCTAAACTACAAACAAAGCCCTTGAGCCCAAAGAAAGAAAAACTAAAGCTCTGATAGTCCTAAAAACCACAATGAGAGAACACCACTTAACCTTTCATTTTGACTACACCTAGGAAATTCCATCACCTCTGGGCCATTACTGCTGTGCCGATTAGACCTGCTCTCAGCAGGGTTACTCAGGACTGTGGATTAAAACACTAGTGCCAGCTGATAGTTCATCATTTGTAGATGAACGAGTGGGACACTTTTAGATTTCCCAGTGGAGGCTAGGCCCTTAAGGCTGCTTTATACCTTATCGGGAAGGAAGGGGGAAAAAAAAAAAAAAAAAAAGCACTTTGCTTTGACATCTACCTTCAGTGATACAGCACTCTACTCCACAGCAGGAGGCCCAACCTTGTAAAACAGATTGTACTGAAAAAAATTCAACTGTCACTTGAAAATGCTGAAAATTAGACATTAATGCTGTGGTAGAGAAATGATGTATTTCTTCAGCATTGTATGTACGTCAGGCTTAAGTTAATCTCATCAGTCAGTTGGTTGAGAAATGAAAAGCTGGTTTTGCAATACTGAAATGGCTTCATTTTGAGATGTTTGTAATGGACTCAAAAATAGATGTATATATTTGCACGTGTATATCCGTGTGGGTATATATATATACACACTTAGCAATCAATATTTAAACTTTCTAAGAGAAGACAAAGTCATTCTCAACATTTTCCATTTATGAAAGTAGATCTTGATACTAATATGCTGGAAATAAGTAATTATTACTGATTTTAATAATAGTTGCACAGACATGATTATTTTTTAAACTTGCAAGATATTTGATAAATTTTAACTTTGGAAAATAACTTTTTAAAAAGAAAAAATGTATTTTCAACAAATTAGGACCAGACACAGGGAATATTTATTAAGCACTGTATTAACAAAAGACACTTCTGAGAAATAATTTACATCCAGATGACTACTTTGAAACTGGTAGGTTTCCTGTTAGACCTGAATTTTCTCAGCTCTCCTCTGCCTTCAGAGTGATGACTTCCCATTTCCTTGTGAATTCTTTTTCTGACAACATAGTCATTTTGGAGACTAATTTTTGCTACCAGTTGGATTGTAAATCTTAAGTTATGAGGTTCTGGGGGCAGTTATCATGTTTTTATTCTGCTTTGAGCGCCACGGGCATCCTGGTCTGTAACTTAGGTCTCACAGGCACTGAAGTCATACATGGTTATTCATAATTAAAGGCAATGATTATATCATGTCCCACATCACACAACATCTTTGCTTTAGCTGTTCAGTCAGGCTCACTGGTTAAGAGAATTTTACTGAGCCCTAAACAAGAGCACACCACACAGTTCCTCAGGACTCTGCAGGCCCTGGCACCTTGTGCTGTGTGGTGGAGTATTTCTTTCACCATCATGCTAGAGAACGTGCCAATGCCCCAAGAACAAGCAGTGGAGATGAGTGAGGGCTTGTGGTTGAAGAACGGCACAAATCCCACAATCAAAACACAAAAGGAGCAAGTGAGGAACTAGATGGACTCAAGATCTTTATCCATACCACTGGGGACAGACTGGAGGAAACAGACCAAAGAATTCTTGTGGACAGCCTTCATGGGAATAAAGATTCTTAAGGAATTAGGCTTGGGGAAGATGAGAAATTTATTTGTACCATCTAGTCCCACACCTTTTCCCAGACAACAATTAGACCCAGGTTTCCTTTTGTTTAAACAGAATTAGTACTAGGTTCTTGGGATAAGTCAGACAAGGACAGACTAATTCTCCATCTACAAGGAACCCTTTCCTGATCTTCATCCTTAAACATCTCTGAGTGCCTCTCCTTATTCCTACACCTCTCTCCTGGAAAAACCTTCACTCAAAGTGAAACTGCCAACATGCAAATTTATACCAACTTCACTTCCTTTCCATCAAAGCTAGTTTTGAATGTATAAAGCTTGGTGGAAATTTATACTGTTGAGTAACACTCAAATATCTGCTTTATCCTCCACCCTCAATGTTTTGTTGTTTTACTTGTTACTCTTTGAAAATTTAGTGCCTTTTTGAACCACTGTGAATGAGTGTATGTGTACTTCATCCTGGTATCTTTCTCTCTCTGAAGATGTGGCAGCAGGAAGAAGGTTACTGTTGGGTTGGGACATCCGAGGGCTTCTCTTCGGTCTGTCCCCTACCGTGCCAGATGCATCATCATCAAACTAGTAAACAACAGCCAATATGAACAAATACTCACTTTGACCTTTTGAGAGTGCTTAGCGCTAGTCAAGCAATGGAATATCACAGCACATGCCTATTTATCTCCTCCCAGGTGCAGATTATGGAAACTTAGGAGAAAATCAGCTTTTTAGGCTGTTAGTGCAGATTCATGAAAGGATCATATGACATGGGGGTCTACTGTGTGTTCAGAAAATGGTTTCTTCACTCAGAAGCAAATTAACCAACTGTTAAGTTTGAGGGGGGTGTGTTGTTTGTTTTTGTTTTTCTGAGTACTCACAGCTAACAAAACCAGCTCACTCTAACGAAACCAGCTAACTTGTTTGGCCCAAACTTCACACTTCACTCCACAGAGCTCTGACATCATGTTGCTGTGAAACTGGAACTGTGCTGAAAGAAAATTTGGATCCTAGCATGGAAGTCAAATCAGTGCATCAGAGTGACAAGACCTAACAGCAGTGAATAAGACTCTGCAGTGATCTTATAAACCTATCCTGTGGGCAAACTCTGCTCCACTTTCAAAAGGCTATTGTAGCAGTACTAAATGTGGGAATTTGGAAACAAACCACAGGACTTTTGCCTTTATTTGCTTGTTTATCACTAAAATGCTTTCCAAGTCACAGCTATTTCACAGCTTGCAGATATCAGTGTCAACTCTGACTTCAGAGTGAAAGTTCAAGGCCTTTGCTTATGTGTGCACCGGACCCTTTCAAACATGCAACAAATGGCACTAGTTCTTCCGATGCATTTAACTTCTTTGGGAATACACTTGGAAGTATGGTGCCAAAAATAAGGCACTGGTGGCAGATCTCTGACAAATCACACCAAATTCTGTCATGGTGAAATAAACTAAATCAAAAGCATCTTTCTCTGAACAGTGCACAAATAAAGTTCAAAGCTCAAAAATGCACATGAAATCACATTTGTTATTAGCCCTCTGATTACAGGCAAAACCCAAGAATCTTTTGTTGCATAACACAGTGGAAGAGGCACAAACTCTCTTTGTCTTCCTTGGAGAACTTTCCTTCTCTCAGACTAAGTGGACAATAACTAGAGGAGCAATGACAGGGTGCTGTGCTTCCCTTCTACCCGTTTTTTCTGCTCTTATTTGCTCTAGGAACCCTGGGCTGGCTATCGTGAGTGCTCTGGCCTCCCACTCACAGTAGCAGCTCTGTAATCTCACGTGAGGGTGATGCTATGCCTTAATAACCTCGGAGGGCAGCATACCTCTGCTTTCCAAGTCCCAAGGGTCTCATTAGATGATCTGCTAAATCAGGCTTGTATAGTCTGTCATTAACTGCAGAATTTAATTAGTCTAAGTCTGCACTGATTTGCATTTAGGAAAGACTGAAGCTTGCTGAGTTGTTGCTGTTATCGTGCTGTGTTTATCTTTTCTTCTGTTTTCTAAGGGTTTTTTTACAGTACATAAAGGTCAGGGGATCAAACATTCTTGGTGCAAAGCCACTCCTGAAGAAGTAGTCACATGGGGGACTTAGAGAAATGCTTACTAGTAACAGAAAAGACATAGCAGCAATTCCGGAGTATACCTACCCCACATATCATAACAGCCAACATTAGCATGGTATAATCAAAAGAAATTAAGAGAAAGGCAAGATGATGGAGCTCTTGCATTGAAACTCTTTGAAATGCACCCATGGGACATACATTTGCAAGCTGCTTAATTAAAACATACAAGTTCCCCGTACCCATAACGTCATTGAGAAAATACCCGCTGACTTCAACGAGAGCACTGCTAAGCCTGACACTTTTGGTGACTGCATCTGTGACGCTGAACTGCTGATCAAGCTTTTTGGTGTCTTTCAACTACATCACCCTAGATGAAGACTCGACAAAAAACAACCCAGATTGTTCGCTCACTGTTAGAGTTGTGGTGATCTTGCCTGCAGTATTAATAAGGTCTATATTCTGAGTATTGGCAAAAACAAGTTATTTCCTTCAGAGCTCTTGCAATGTCACTGGAGAACAGGAAATCTGCTGCTGTAGCAGAATGTCTCATTTCCCATCTCGCAGGGTCTCCACCTACTTCAGTTCCTACCTCAGTTCTTTGCACAACACCACAGATCTGAGAAGCCCTGTGAAAAGCTTTTTCTATTCTCATTCTAAACACAGCCAAACATAATCACTCTGTGCCAAAAGGAAAAGACTGCAGCTGGTAAGGAAATTAAATTTACTCCAGATCTTCCAGTAATGCATTATAGCATAAATGATGGAGGGATAACAATCAAGACATGCATAAAAATGTCTCAGAGAGCACTTTAAAAGTTTAGGGCTTTATCTAAAAGAGCAAAAACCCATCTAGTAACCATGTCTTTTTGTTTTTTCCTTGTGGATGGATTAACAAGACAAACAACGTATTAACAGCACAAATACAAAGTTTACTCTCTAGTATTCATTTATCACACAGCTCTTTTGAATCCCAGTAAATGCTAGATCTTTTGCCATTATTTTTTTTTTTTTTTTTTAATGGAAGACTGTAATTCCAAAGACTAAGACTTCCAAGACAGCTCATAAATTTTTCTCCAGTCCAACCCACCCCTTACTGGGCCTTATTTCCCAAAGATGCAGAGATTCCCCACCAAGAATCTTTAAAATGTCTTCTTGAACACTGGAAAAAACAAAAGCCTCCTACAGAAATCACTCCTGTAATTCTTGCTTTCACACCATTATAGTAAAAAAATTGTATATTAGAACATAAAAAGAATCGTGCCTCAGGTTTTTTTACCTTTGAATAAGGTTTTCATCAGAATTTCTCAACTGAACTTGCCTTAGAAAGCTCAATCAAAAATCCAGAAAATCCAAATTATTTCACTGTCTTTGCACTCAAATGGCTAGATTCATACTCAGAACCATTTTGATGTTTCCTATTACCTGAATATTAGGTCTACTGGAGAAACTGACAGAAATTCTAAGATATGAACGATTTGTGGAAATTTTTCACCCTCACTAAAATGGCTTTCAAGCACCTGGAATGTATTGCTAAGCACTATACAAAAATGATACTGTTTAACGCATTACAATCCAATTTACATGGGAGAAAAATGCATTTGTGAAGTATTTTTATACACAAAGAAGCATAACATTAACTGCACTGTGGAGATGTTATCACTTACAGGCACTGAGTGTCTCAACTACAAATTAGAGGATAATTAATTTAAAATAGACCTGTACTAAAACACAGAGCAAAGTAGTTAAAGGAAACAGCTGTAATAGTTCCCGTGGTAGATTTTTTTTTTAATAGGAAGGACCTGAATGTTGCATTAATTTACTTAACAATGAAATATCAGAACAGGTTGTAGGGTAGGGTTGACCTTACACAATACAGGCCCCTGAGTGAGATTTAGAGGTTACAGCTCTACATTAACCCCAAATTTGCCTCTGCCCCACCTTGAGGTCCTGTCTGGCCTCCATCTTTACTGCCTTGTTTCCTGCCTCTTGACATGCAGAAGTGAAGTCGCTCGCTCCTCTTTTACAAGGTTACAAGCAATCAAAAATTATTTGATACAGGCTTTGGGGTAAGAGTTTGAACACAAGCAGTTGTGGCAGAGCCACAGTCCCTGAAGCTGGAAAAGGGGGAGGGTTGGACTAGTGCGCTTCCAACCACTCACTGCATCACCGTTGTGTAAGACCTGCTCTGGTGGCCTGCAAACGCTCACCCACGTGAGCATCTCTGCACATGACACACTCTCCAGTGAGTTCCAAGTATGAAACGCAGATACAAGTTGCTCCTACACTTAAGCATTTACAGATTCAGAGCCTTGGCTTTTGCCTAGGCCTCAGATGAGGAAAATTATGTCTGGTCACGGCCAAACTGTTTCAAGCACACATTTAGCTTCTCAGTAAGCAAATTGTTTCTTATGGAATAGATTTTTTTTTTTTTAATGCATAAAATATTTCTGCTTCCTAAAATTTTCTTTAGACATCTGTGGAGAAACCCATTGCAAGTTTGCAATTACAATCAAGAGATAACTTTTGACATGGAAATAATTTTATTCCTGTCAAGCTCTTGGGAAAATACACTTGTCTTTGCGATTTCTGTTTACCCCTTGTTTATTGAGATACTAACAGAAGTTTATTTTAGGTTATTAACTTGAGGCTATTTAAGGATTTTCAGCATCTTCAAATACATCTGTAACCTCAGTCCACACACTTGGAAAAAGAATGTATCTATCAGTAGCTAATAATAATATATATGCATTAAACAAAATTCTTCCTTCTTGAAGTATACTTCCACGCTTCTTAAAGCCCCACTGACAGGTCACTCCTATCTCAGGTAACTGTGCTCTTTGCAGCTGCATTGCTGTACTTTGCAGGAATGCTAGGGGCACAAACCAGATGTTTTCTGTGTTATTCCAATGACATGAAGAGAAACAGTCATTCACATTAGAAAGTTTCAGCTGCCTAGGTAAATTCTTATAGTTATTCATTTAACTATTTTTCATCTTTAAAGGTGTTCCTTCTAATTTAAAAATGTTATTTTTAGTTTTAAAACTAAAAAGATTAGTGGTGGAGGATTTCTTTACAGTGGCAAAAATATGTGAATTTCACAGCAATTATGAGGTAGTACATGATTTCCCATAGCCTTCTCCAATGATTCCTTTTGTGTCATTATTTCCACAGGAAATATTCATCTGTGACTGCAATAAAGTACATCAACAGCTTTGCATTACTTCACGATAGTGCTGCTATTAATGTTTTTCACCTCCTAATGATGAAGAGAAACTTCCTGTAGTAAAAGCTGCACATATATAAATGTAACTAAATTAAAATTGCTGGAAAGCACACCACTGTTTTCCCAGGAAACTAAAAAAAATAGCTTAAAAATAGTCTTAATAAATGACAAACAACTTTAATTAAAAAAAGGGGTTACAGCCAAATGCTCCTGCTGCCTGTAATAAAGCTGTAATCGGTAAGACAGCCAGGACTCAAATGAGAAGCATGATTGTATCATCCAGGCTGATATTAATTCTGAAGAAAAATCAGACTTCTGAATTATTAAGGAAGACTGTCACTGAAGTTTTCATTGAACATCCGTATCCTGAAGCCATGTAAATGTCACAAAAAGCCATGGCACTTTGGCTCTGATTCAGCACAATTCTTAACCAGTCAGTCAAACTACCTCTATATTTAAAGCTAAGCATGTGCATAGAGTTGCCTGCTGAATCAGGCCTCAGATTCCAACGTCACTGTGATCATCATGTTTCTAAGCAGGACTTAGGGTCATGAATTCCACAGGAAAATGCTTATAGACCTCAACAGAACCTGTTTTCTCTATACAGAGGGAAAAGTACTACAAGTTAATCTAGGATGTGTACTGATAGTCCATTTGCTGTTCCATGCCAATTCCCTTGTTTATTGTAACTTTACACACTTCCAAAGTACATTGTCTAACAGCAAACAAAGGTCTTTTTGATAAGGACTAAGGACTTGTTTACACTGAGATTCTCAGGAAGATACATGTAAATTTACTTTGTAGATGGATGACATATGCCACATTAAATATCTGAGATGATAGTACCATATGGAATTAAAATAGCTTTAATTTAATTTAGCTTAATCCACTTCATGAGTAAAATAAATAAAATGAAATGAAGGCTACTTTAATTCTGAATGAGAGTTCAGCGTGGCTTAAATAGGCAATTGACAACTATTTAGTTAATTCAGATGAACCTTGCTGAGGACCCCCAAGTAGATGAGCCCTGCAGTGTCCAAAGAGAAATAAGAAGGGGCAGGTGGTCTTGTATAGACGTTCCCTTTCATCTGCAACACACTGATACAGGACAAGGCAGAGAATATTTGTGCTGTGTTTTCAGACTGGCTCCTGAATTGCGGCCATATTTTAAGAAGATGCCATTCTCATGGTACCTCTGGAGCAAGCCTCCATACAGTTCTTTGCATGCAGGATTCTATGACAATCACACGTTAGTTCCAAATGCATCCCCGTGTGCTCTTTGGCAAGAAGAGGGCTGAGACTTGGGGGCTCTAAACCCGGGGGAGGGCAGCGCTCATCCAGCCCTGCGCTAAGCGGAACGAGCCCCAGCCCTCGGCCCTCCAGGCGGCGCGGCGGCGTTCAGCACCCCGGACAGCTCCCGCCGCCCGCTCCGCCTTTCCCCCTTCCTAAACCTTCGGCAAGGGCCGCCCAAAGGAGCCGGGAGCCAGGGAGGCAGGTAACACAGCACAGGTCATTCGGAAAGTCCAGCGTTCAGGATGGACTTTTTCCAGGCCACCTGGAGGATTATTACATTTCCCGAGAGCCGCGCATTCAAGTCTCACCAAGGCTTTTGGAAAACTTCTGACTAAGCAGCAACTTTTATTCTTTAAGAAGGATGCTCATAACACCACTCAAACCTCAGGTAAGTAACTAGATGATTCTGTGATTTCAACTGACCAGGCCTGAAGAGAAGAGCAATCAAATTACAGGCTTGGTTTTCTTCCTCGCTTCTGTAACTAAAGCCTGCTGAGGAATTCTGGCAACATTTGGCCTGGATGTGGAAGCACCTTCCTGGTGTGCCCTGCTGAGAGTTAAATCTACTTGGAATTAGGTGGCTTGACTCTAATTTCTAAAGGCTTTGTGTGTGCATGCACGGGGAATACAAATACCACTTCTCAATAAAAACAGTGAGCAAATCTGCTTTTGTACAGCAGCAGAATGCTGACACTTTGGCATAAGTGCGGAGCTGGACTTAAAATTGAAAACAGGAGCAATAAAAGAGTGCACAGAATCAGTGCTTTTCTACAGTGTCTGTCATCCAAGGATCTCCAAATGCTTTAAAGGTTACTCTTCAGCAAGCTTTACAATACTCCCATGTGATAAACAAACATTTACAAATGGATAAACACAGATACAACTAGAGTTCGCTGAAATAAGTATTTTTTTTGCACCAAAAATCCCTGGCATGAATATGTTACAAAGGAGCAGTATGCCTTATTCTTCAAAACAGAATCATACTGCATCAGCAAGAAGCTACACACTAAACTGAGGTACCACATCTACTCTCGGTGTTGCTCCAAAATACCCTAGTCTCCAAAACAGCCAAACCAGATACCCCCCTCCCCACTTGACTGACAGGCAAGCAGTGAGCTTTGAGAAATCTGAAAAGGAGAAAGGACGTAGTAAAGTCAGCTCAGAGATAGATAGAAAATGCAGATGAAGACAGACACACTAAGAAGAAAAAAAGAAATAGAACAGAAAACCCTCAATTACCTTCTATTCCCTTTGCTGTCTCACAAAATGGGGACCCAATATTAAATTTGTTCAGGTTTGCAAGTCTATAATGGTAACACCTACAGCAGCTGTTTTGGCACCAATATTAATACTTCACCTTTAGACAGATTTGAAAGATCAATATACTGTGAGTTTCCACTAGAGAGAGTAATTAAACAAGCAAACAAACAAAACCCCAAACAAAAAACACCAAACCCTCAAATGAAGTCATTCTTTGATATAATCTTGCCAATGACTGCTTGAAGTTTAATTGCTTTAACTTTTAGCAAGGAATAATAGCCACCTATACAACAATCTGATTAGGGAGCACAGATTCCATTTCTTATAATTAAAAATCTCATTCAATGTCTTTCACTTCATTGGTCATTTGGTTAGAAAATGCAGAGTCATTTATGAAAGTGATAATCAGGGTCATTCATAGGATCACTCCATTCTACTCACAGCTCCACAACTCTCTGCTGTGCAATGCTGGGGCAGCCCAAGTGAAAAGGGAACAAAAACATCCTTTGGTCTATCTGGGTCAGTTTGCTAATAGTCATGAATTTCTGTCATTAAAACACAGAAGACTGCAGATAGCATGGATAGAAAGACATGGTCCTTATGCACTGCAGGTTTGAGACGAAGTATTGGTTTTCCTTTAAAAAAGACACATGACCTCATTCTCAATAGTCGTTGGCACCCAAACTGTGTGACAGTTTTGTGTCCAGAAATATGCAACTACCTCGTTAGCAGCTAAATCCAGTGCTTTGGATTCAATATTTATCAATTACATTTTGTGTTCCTTGCCACACTGCTGAGTGAAAAAATAGTAAGAAATAGAAACATGGCAGTGTAACATCCAAATTCTCTCCTGGTGAAGTTCCAAGACTGTCTGCCTCTCCTGTACATCACAGCAAAATAAGACCATGACCTAGATGTACACCATAACCCTGTAAAGGTACAGAGAGATAAACCATAAGGAGGGCATGACTTTCATCCTACAGTACGTTTGCAATCGCAGGAAAAGCCTGAAGGAAGGAGAGGGTGGAAGCTGAATCAACCATGCTGAGGAGAAAATCAACCAGGTTAGGACTGCAGTTAAAAACTTTGTTACTGATACTTTTAGAGTTTTTTTAGACAATGATCCAGAAACACGCACTCCATGCAAGGAGTAACAACACTGTAAGAACTGAAACAGTATTTACATGAATAATCCTTTGCAAATTAGATCCAAAGAACTCATTGAGTGCTATGCTTCAGCACTTTTGCTCTTTTCTTCTTCTTTTCTTTTACTTCCTTCCAAAAAAGCTCACGACATATAAATTTTGATGTGTCTGCTTTTGGAAAAAACAGCAAACCACCAGGCCAGCTTTTTGCGTAACTCTTTTCTGAGTCAGTTGGCACTGTTCTTGTAGATATCTGTCAGCGATACCAGGACACTGGGACCACTCAGCACAAACTCGCACTCCTGAGAATACAGTCCCCATTCTACCAGCCATGCAAACCCACCATGTAATAAGGATTATCTTAAGTGAAAGCATTTCTGAAGGAGCTGTTTGTCTAAAGCCAACTGTGCTGCTTTTGGCTAGGACAGAGTGAATTTCCTTCCCAGTAGCTAGTGTGGGGCTGTGCTTTGGATTTGTGCTGCAAACAATGTTGATGACACAGGGATGGTTTCGTTACTGCTGAGCAGTGCTGACACAGAGCCAAGGCCTTTGCTGCTTCTCACCCCACCCCACCAGCGAGTAGCTGGGGATGGACAAGGAGTTGGGAGGGAACACAGCCGGGACAGCTGACCCCAATGACCAAAGGGATATCCCATATCATATGACGTCATGCTCAGCATATATATAAAGCTGGGGGAAGAAGAAGGAAGGGGGGAAGCATTTGAAGTGATGGCGTTTGTCTTCCCAAGTCACTGTTACACGTGATGGAGCCCTGCTGTCCTGGAGATGGCTGAACACCTGCCTGCCATGGGAAGTGGCGAATGAATTCCTGTTCTTGCTTTGCTTGTGCACGTGGCTTTTGCTTTACCTGTTAACCTGGTTTTATGTCAACCCACGAGTTTTCTCTACTTTTACTCTTCCGATTCTCTGCCCCATCCCACTGTGGGGGGAGTGAGCAAGTGGCTGCGTGATGCTCAGCTGCTGGCTGGGGTTAAACCACGATAACACACACAACTCAGCAAATCTGGCAAGGCAAACAAGGACGGAACAAACTGTACTTAAAACAGAGGTGTGACTGTGATCAAGGGCAAGTTTAAATGCAGTCAGGGTGTGACAGCAACTCTGATATACCCATACAAGCAGGTCTGGGATGATATTAGACTACTCATGGGAATGTGATGCTCAGAGCAGCTGCCTGACCCAGATTCACTGTCAGTAGCTGACTACTTGAAAACAGGATGAAGTGTCTTTATGTGCTCTGGTTTCACCTGGGTCATCATTTCCTTCTCCGTGCTCCTCTTGGAAGACACAACTGCATACAATACACATGGAGAACCAAGATCTAAATGGGTGGCACTGAAACCAGCGTGAACACCCAATGTGGGATTTGGATGCCATATTCAGCAAGGCATGTTCGAAAGTTTTGTCCATATGGAGAACTTAGCATGGTCTGCTTGAAACCAACCCATGATGTATGCCAAGGACTCTAAGGATGCCTTCAGTACTCATCAGTGCCCTCAGTAATAAGTGACTTCAAAAGTACATTTTTACAGGTATATTCATAGCTGCAAAGGAGCTATTGCATTCTTATTGTGAAAGCTGTGATGACTCCTCTGGAAACATCTCAGATCCAATGGGGCATCAAGGCAAAGCAAGC
Source organism: Aramus guarauna (assembly GCA_013400195.1). Taxonomy (NCBI): domain Eukaryota; kingdom Metazoa; phylum Chordata; class Aves; order Gruiformes; family Aramidae; genus Aramus; species Aramus guarauna. Next base: position 505,527 of record VXBL01009105.1, on the reverse strand, counting down.
TACACACACTCATTACAGATCTTAAACAGTGGATGTCTGTCTTTCTGATGAAGACAGAGAAACAAGATACTCCTCAATATAACACACTTCCAGACAGTTTTAGACCAAATCCTGCTCACTTTATTTCTACAAACAACCTGAAAGGAGTCAATTCATGCTTGAAATACCATGCTGGATATTAAAGGAGTTGTGCGTGGACGTTGTGGTCTTGCATAAGCAAAGGATGAATTAAACACTGACTAATAGCTTGTGTCTAAATATGCTTTCTTCAGTCAGTTCAATTTACAATACATTTTTAATGGTATTGATAGGTTGTAGATGGATGGGAAAATAATGTGCTAAAGAGCAAAACCAAGGTGAGGAAAAGAAATTAAATCTCCATTTAGCAGATAAAATTATTTCAATATTTGTTTTCCTTCCCAAGCAAGATGAAAACAAGGAGTGTTGAAACTTCCCAGTAAACAAAACTTCAGTTCCCATCAATCAAAATGTCTCAGTTTATTAAATTGAAATAATTAATTTTCCACATATTATTTATATAACATAAAAGCAAACAATCATCAAGGATTACATTTCAAAGTTTTTTCCAGATGTCAGACTTTGGCAGAGTACTTTAATTCCTCTTTTTTTAAACAAGGCATTATCAAAGCCACGATAACATTATCTGAGGTTAATGGTGCAAATACAGAAAGAAATATTGGATCTGAAAATTTTGTACTAGATTCCACTATTTGTCAGAATTTTTTCATTAACTGAAATATTACCAATTTATTAATACATAGGATATTGCCTGATCCAGTAAAAGAAGTTAATTGCTGTGCACCAACTGTGACAAATACGGCTTAGATTCATAATAAAACTCTGATTCAGACACAAACATGGATATAAATAGAAGACATTATCCTCAGGTGTTTTGTTGTTGTTTTTTTTTTTAAATTTAGAATAAACCTGTTCTAAAAGTGTAGCTCAACTACTATTGTACAGATTTACATGTTCCTATAATCTTTTACTGAACACTGTATCTTCAATAGATCAATGAGGTTTGTATCATTTAATATAATGCTAACTATAGGCAAGTACTTGAACTGAGCAGAATAAGACATAATTCAGGCACTAAACAAATACATATGGATAGTATGGGAGCTTAAAATACCCCAGTCAAAACATACAGAAGGGAATGGAAGAAATTATATTCCCTATTTTACCATCAGAGAAGGGGGTTAAAGCCTGGTGAGAAGCTCCAAATCGGGTGCGGTTACTGCAGGAGGAGGTGGTGGAGCTGCCCTGCACTGACACAGCTATCCTGTGCGTGGCGGCATTACGAGATTTGCCCGAGGTCACACAAGACATCAGTATCATAGTCCCTCTAAATTCAAATTTGTTTACTTGCCAATCCAAGTATATTCACTGCAGGACAACGTTCTCAGAAACCGTACGACATGTCAGAGCCTGCATGGAGGAGATAAGCTGAGGGTACCATCATGGCCACTGCTCAGTGTGGTTTCCTGTGAGCATTATATTTATTGGCATTTAAATACAGTTTTTGTTTTAAATTTCATTTTTTTATGACTAGATCAGATGCAATGCCCACTGGTTAAATACCACACTCTCTCCATCACATGCAAAGGCCCTACACTTTCTGTTTTAATGAATCACAGTTGTCTTACACATCCTGGAGCCTCCAGTCGTCAGGAAACCTTTAAAGCCATTTGACTCCACAGAGCTCCAGCAGGCAAACGAAGTGGCAACAGTGAAGTGTTACCACACTCCACAATCAAAATGGACATCAAGGGCAACATACACTCTAAGAAGAAAACCTTGTAGACCATGGGGCTCAAGTGACACATTCATATAAAAGATTTACTATTCAGATTAACATGCTGAATTTTGATCAGACACTTTGCATTTCATTACCATAGGTTAGTCCTTCCTCTCGTTAATAGTCAAATCTCTAGACTTGCTTTTCTCCCCATGGCAGGACACATTTGCATTAACAACTTCTTAAGCTGCTCCATACCATAGCAATGTGGCAAAGGCTTTTCAGCCAGATTGCATGACACATACTTCCACTCCAGCACGGCATGCACAGAACCGCATCAGTATTCTCCTGCTTCTCACCCCAGTCTGTCCTCGTTATAGCTGAGAATTGTTAGTGCCTTTCTTCTCATCATAAAGTTGTTTCTCTACAGAATCATCAATATCATTTTTGCCTCTCCTCACACCTTCAGCATACATTCCTACTGCTTGCAAACAAAATGTATAACATACAATACCACCGCCTTAGGACTTCCACTAACATCAATTTGCTCTGCCTCACACTCTCCTGTCCTCTTACGGACGCACACACTCTATCATTTTACTGATCCATCTTGAATGGACCTTCTTGCTGATGGTGCTTTGTCTCACTGTGTATCATAAAGCAGCTCCCTGCATCTCCTCTTCACCCTTGCTGATTTTAAACCTATGACTTACAGCATTTACAACCAGTCTTTTCAAAACTAATGTCCTATTTACCCACAGAAATGATACAGCTTGGGTAGTCTCCCTCCTAAGAATGGAAAAGTAATAAAGCTGATATGGAAGTCAATTAATAAAGAACTATAGGAGTGTAATTAATGTTAGTCTATACAGGTTTCTGGAAAATTGGTCTTCTGAAACAAACCTGATTTCATTTCTTGATGAAATTACAGATTTGATTGATAAAGGTAAAAGTGTAGGCGTAATAGACATTTGCAAATGCATGTGACTTTGTTATTTGAACACATTCCATCATTGGACTCTGACAGTCCTCAGGCCTCCCGCTACCATCTCTTCCAGTCACACCTTTCACTGGCACAGTTACCATCACATGGTTAAGGAGGTCAGGAGATGTGACCTTCCCCAATTCTCATATCATCTGTGACCTACTACAACATACAGATCCTTGCTGCTAGCACACAGTGAATGAAAGACATCAATTCCTGAGTATGAGGGAAATTAGGGTAACAAGCTCCAGTATGAGACCTTATGGAAGGAGACGGTATTTCTTAACAAAATCTGAATATGCTGGTTTTACCCACTCACACTCATTCCCTCTCAGAGTTCATCCATCACACTGCCACAGGCACCAAGGTGTCTATGTTCAAGCGGCCTGGCCGAGATCATGCCTACGTGCCACAGTGGACAAGGCATATCAACTATTAAGTTCTCATAGCAGAACTTTGTTTTTCTTGACTGACAATGACAAGCTAGTTTTTTGGCAGGTTTTTAATACCTTTTATGAGCCAACAAGTGGTCCTTTGTTTCAGAATCTTGCCTACTTAGGCATTCATAAATGTTAGCACGGTTGCAGCTCATTACCTGGCTTTGCTTGTATGAAATATGTCTGAAAAAATACACATCTGTTTGGCTACAGATGTTGGCCTAACAGGAAAAGGCACCAGTATCTTGTGGCCTTTTAGTGTCCTTAGAAAGTAGGGTCTTGTGCTGGAGAGATGCCTGTGACTTTTATCAGAGCCCAGCCTTCTGGGCTTGACAGCACAGCACATTCCTCAGTTTTATTGCTGGGAACAATGTTCTTTATTATCAGCACATGACATTCTTCTCACACTTATTTCGCTATTTTTTTCCAGTGTTTACAGAAACACATTTGCATCTGTATTCCTATCAGTATCAGTATTTCCGTTACCAGTCTCTACATGTTTTGTTACATGAGAGGGAAAGTGATGTACTATGAGAGTCTCCAAAAAGAGAAAGCACACGATACTGGATCTAGCAGAGTGGATGTGCCAGTCTGACACATTTACAAGGCACAAGAGAAATAATTGAATTCACTTTTCAGATAGTAAATGTGTTTACTGGACTCAGCTTATGTGATCCAATGGACTTTACTACCCTCAAGCACAATTTCTCCCATGTACACCAGTGACAGAGACACTGCACTACGATTGCTTTAGCTAGCTGGGAACTAGACTCTACATCCTCCAATCCAACACTTCCTATGCGTTGCAACTTCTTGATGTGCCTGTGCACGAATTCACCACCTGCAGCATTCTTTGACATATGGACCCCACCCATAAGTACCCAGGACACTGCAGGTGTCCTGACTACAAATTTAGCTCACTCTTTATTTCACTCCAGGAACTGAGACTTGAGCGTCTGTGCTTCACACATGGCAATTTACCTCTCAGCTGCTTTCCGAGCAATGCTGGTAGCTCCCTGCACAAGGCACAGTTCATAGAGTCCACCCCAGAGCCTGCCCCACAGAGACGGTGCACATTTCGGCCACATCTCCTTCTCCTGCAACTCTCCTCCAGCCTTGTCTCAGGAGGCTTTGCACTTTCAACCCTACTTGCAACACACACCCAAATTTTCATATCACAGAACAAAAACATCATTAGAAGGACCAAATCCTGCTCTTCCAACTGAAAACATGCACACAAATTATTTTAACTCCAGTAACAACGAGGCCACTTGGGGACCAGGGTGGGTCCTGCCAAGTGATGTGCAACGTGGACTCCCCATCAGTCACCTCCAGAGAGTGCCTGAGCAGCGTGGTCACAAGCCGGTTCACAGCTATTACTCATGCAGCTGGGGCTCTCTTCCTCCTACAGCACGCAAGCAGGCAAGGGATGTTAGCAACCATCAATAGCTATCAATTTAGGATAGATTCAAACTGTGACTGAAGATTGAAAGCTTCCCCATACCCAAATGCAAATTGCCCAAAGCCTTCCGGTCTTTCCATTGTTCTGCCTTTCTTTAGTCCTATCTCTTCATCCTGTGTCTTCTTTAATCTAGCAGGAAGCAGAGAGCTCAGGATAGCACTACATTCATTTGTCACCCTTCTGTGGATTAGCCCACTTTGTCTCAATGTTTTCCATGATGTCACTGTTAATATGCAATGCTTCACAAGGATATAACTCCTCAAAAACTTAAGAGGTTAGGTTAAAAAAATCCCAACAAACCTGAATGTGAAAATTAAATACTAGAGAAGTCTCTAGAAACCACAGATTCAGATGTGAGAGAACCGTATAAACAGGGAAAATAGGGAATCTTCAGAGGAAACCAAGGCAGCCTCTGAAAATACTGGAAAGCTAAATTTTGTGCCACTGAATTCAGCTAAAATGATCATACTCCTCCTCATCTATTTAATATCTCCCTTAAAAGCGCGTGCTTTTTTTCCTCCTCATTTTAACCCATCAAAAGGCCTGAATGGCTAATACGATTCTCACTGCCACATTTTTACACCTTGGCAAGTTGCTTCCAGGCATAATGTGGGGTCATTTTCCTTTCTTCATTTGGTAAATAATAACCCCCTTATTTCCACAATGGGACTCCATCTCATTTCACTTGCTTTAGTGAATAGATAGATAGATCACCTCTGACTTCATGTAATTTTGCTTTTCTTGCAAGACTTCGGAGCATCAAGATCTTGTCTTTTTTTTCCCCCTTGTACTGAATTAGAATTATTTTTATTCCAATTTTGTTTTATTGTAGATACAGGCATGATGGACTCTGACTAATATTGCAAAGAAATCTGTAAGGACATTATATTTTATGAAAAATATCTGCAATTTATACTTACAGCCAGCTTTAAATCTTAAACACTCCAAATCATGGTCAGGTGAGGTTTAGGGACAAATACATGCATAATTCATGAAAGCGCAGCCATTATTGGTAGCTCTATAGAATAAATAGTCCTCGGTAGGCACTGTGCATTTGAAGGATGCACCATATTCATGCTAGCAATATGGAGCCAAATTGATATTTATGGTGTCCTCACAATCCATTCAATTCTGTTTCCATTTGAACACCCTGGTGAAATACAGTGCAATATTCTGGTTCGGTTACCAGCAAAAGATACGCTACTTCAAGCAGAGCTCCCGATAGCCGGAGAGCGCAGAAGAGCTGATGACTGCACGGAGTCCGCTAGGGACCTTGTTATGCCAATCTAATTAACCTGGAAAATGCTCAGCTAGCACCACGCTCTGGGCTCGCACACAGATGGAAAACGGGCTGTTCGACTACTGCGTGTGCAAGGCAGACTCCTCCTAACTCCCAAGTCAGCAAAAACATTTAAGCATATGCTTACCATTAATGTTAAACAGGTGCTTAAGTACGCTGCTGAACAGGGAACATAACAAGGAGCGCGCCTCTGGAGTCTGTGATTTTTGCTTTAATTGCTATTGCACACATACAGGTTTTATTTATTTGTTGCCCTTAGATACTACCAACAGCCTCCTCTCCCCACCAAACCTGCGGTTCTGTTAAAATCGGAATTTGAAAAAATGGCGAGAGATGCTCTCTTTACAAAAAACAAGGTATATCTGTAAAATCCAGGATACTGGAACAAAGAAGGAGATCAGTAAATTTTATTTTTAAAATTTCTGGAATCTTTTACAGATTTTTGATTCCTATACGACTATCCAAATCCAACTGAGTAGTACCTTTCTTAATAAAGTTTTTAACAGATTATAAATGCAGAAGTACATGGCTAAAGCAAATGAAATAAAAAGCACGGAGAATACATAGAAGCAACGGGGAATGCAGCACGAACTTCCCTTTTGTGAGAAAAACTCTCATACAGTGAGATCAGGAAAGCTTCAGTCGTACTGATATGAACAACAATTAATTTCTGAATTACTGCTCTACCCACAGCATTTTACATATCCTTCCTGTGGACCATAGATCTGGTTTTTAGCAGAGTCAATAAATGCAGAGCTCATGAATAGTAATAATCCTGCATTACAATCATTGGCTTTACAAACCAGATCTTCATAAGAGGTACTTTTAGTCCCCTCACAGCCGGATGAGAAGGCATTAATATGAGCGTATTTTTCACATCCTCGTAATTAGGCACAAGAAAAGAGCAATACGCGCTTATTTCTAGGTTACTTTGGTTACATCATACGCTGCAGAAGCACTACTCAGTATTTACAGAAAACATGCCAAGCTATCATTTCAATTTTTCTCCCCGTTTTCAGTAACTTCAGTCCCAAATGATAAACAAATAAAAATGTTTCATTTCCAGCATGTTTTCCAGTTTATCATCATCAGTGAAAACAAACATAAGCAAAAGCGTAGGCGTGCGCCATGCTTTGCGAAACATCTGATAGAGGAGCTGATGGCTTCCTCCAGGTGGGCAACGTACAAAATAAGATGAAGTAAAAACTCCCGAGTGCTTTCCTTAACCTGCAGCATCCCCTGGGATAACTACTTCATTCTGCTTTTCTTCTGCGTGTGTTCTTACCCTGCTCTTCACTTTTTTTTTNTTTTTTTTTTTTTTTGTGTCAACTCCAGTATTTTTCACTGTTTGCTATCTTTAAAAAAATACTGAAAATCCTTAGTGGCACAGAACACAATGGGGTTTTGTGTTGAGACTCGGGTCTGAAGGCACCGGAGCCTCAGACAAATTCCTTACTCATTTCAGCAGGAGTAGTAAATCCGTTAAGTTCAGCAAAAGTTTTGCTTGAGTAAGTGCTGAATAATGACTACAGAATGAGGCCATCTAATGTGTGACTGGAATTCATGCCAAGTCTAACTGTCTCTACACATGCCTGAGATGACAAAATCTTCTGGCCAGCATTCCCTGTCACTTCCGAGGGATTTTCCACAGCGTTGACCCATCTGCTTGCCGTCCAGCGCTTCACCTGGGCACGCAGCTTTCACCCCTGCAGCTAATCCCACTGGCCTGAATGGCCGGTTCTCTCTGAAAATGGACGGGGAGCTTTGAATGGACATTTGGGTGCATCTCAGGATGATCTCTAAAGTCATTATTCCATAGTAATTAGGGATGAAATAGCGGAAACACTTCCGAGTTGGTAATAAAGTCAATATATGTTCAGTCACACCATGAAAGAGGTCTTATCACAAACAAAATCCTGTATTGCTTGCTGGATACACACTGAGTTTGCAATTCTTCTCTTGTGCCTCGTAAGCGTGCAGATTGGGATGCACCTATTTACAGCTGAGGGTTGATCTCAGATTTAGCTACACATGCAACAATTCTGCCTCCTGGGCAAAATACCACAGGCGATTCCGCTGTTCCTGTTCCCACCCTTTACCTCTAGCAAGAAAATCCACTTCAAGGGCAACCAGGATACTATAAATGCAAACTTTGCTTGCTACGATGTCCTTAAAAGCGTAGAAAATCCACAGCATCTACAGGCGAATTCATGCTACAGCTGGGACACAGTTATCAATGTATTGTCACCATTTGGGCTCTAATGGTTTAGATTTATTCGGTAAACTAGATTTATTTTTAAAATTTTATTCTCAACTGCAGCCTTTTCAAAGTGAACACTACAGGAACTTGCTAAATGCGGTGCTCCGTTGAGAAGTAATGCCAAGCTTCCTAAGTGACAGCATTCTGCATTAGTGGATTACACAAGATTTACAGTACATAAAACAATTTAATAAATGGGCTTTGCGTGTTAATCTCACGTGAGTCACTGTTTAGTACAATACTGTACAGAAAACACACATGCAAACCCACAGACCTAGAGGAATAAATGCACGTATTATGCTTGTGATGACATGAAACCATTTGGATTAAATCATTTTAAAGCCAGAGGTGTTTTATAATGTTCTAGGGCAGCTCTGTATACGTGCTAATCATGGACCAAGCAATTTCTGCAGCAAGATGGCATCTGGCTGAGATGGAGCTCCTCTCCTGCTACAGCTGGACTGCAGTGCTGGGAGACCCAACCTGCTTCTGTGCAAGCATGTTGGGACCTGTAAGGAGTAAAGCCCTACGGATGCAGCTCCTGTATCCCTACATCCCATTGCAGATGGCTGACAAGCCCTGGAAAGATGCACAGAGCGATACTTGTCTCATGTAACTGCCTAATGGGGTGCTTAGTGTCATTTGAGATGCTCTGGAATACCTATGACTATGTTTAAGCAACGGACTCAAGACTTGGATATCTGCAGGGTAGATGTTTATGGTTCAGCTAGTACCCCACATTTCCTGAAGTCAATAGAGAGAAACTGGCATCTAAGAGCGCAGGTCCTCTGGCCCAATTTATACATCTACATGAAGATGGGATGAATCATGCCCCAGACTCCACTGACTAAATTATGAAGAGAGCCCAGGCTGACTAACTTACATGTAGATGTCTACACTGAAGAAGCCAATGTTTAATCAGAGGAGTCCTATCCCCATCTTGTTTTAATGAAAAATGTCAAGAGCCAGAGAAACCACCGCACTCCCACAGGGACTGCTCCAGTAGCTCATCACGTTGGGTGCCTGAGTCAAACATGCTCTGATTCCAACTTCCAGCTTCGAATCTTGTTCTGCCTTTGTCAGCTACATGAACGAGTCTGTGGCTACCAGAAGTTTTGTACCAACAGGAGGTGTGCTTAGGCATGATTCTCTATGGCCTTATAGAGTCAGTTAGACCACTACTAAGTGAGTACAAAGCTGTGCCAAGAAATACAACCTCCGAGATATACAGGAGTGACACTTGGTGCAAGGGAACATGCTATGTGGCAGTTGAAAGACTCATTCCACAGTGCAGAGAGGGCAAATAAAAACAAATAAAGCCTCCAAAACGTATATATTTGGTATTTATCTTTAGAAAGAACAAGCAAATCAAGACGTCATTAATGAGCAAACGTAACCTCTCCAATATGGATGACTCCAATGTTGCCTTGCTGACTGCACAGCCAGCCAGCCCTTGTGCTTTGCTGCTGCTCAGGGCTCTACTGAACAACGGCTGAGCAGGTAGCAGTACCTGCAACGTCGGTGGATTCCTTATAATTTTCCAATACACCATGGGCAGAGTCTGCACTTCTATCCCCTAAATAAGGATGTATCTAAAGGGACGCTCTACATTAAGTGGGCAATACTGGGATCCTACTGGCTATCGTGGAGCTCCCTGCTGTCCTACCCTAAATGTGCAAGTCTCTTAATTTCCATCAACTAGGAACATGACATTTGAACAGGTCCAGCACATCTTACAGCTTTTCCACTGGGCAACAATGTGGCAAGTCCAGCACCTCCTATGGATTGTACCTCCTACTGCATATTTTATCCTAAGAAAGGGGAACGCTTGTTCTGCTTTATGCCCAAATCAGGATACCAGAATGTTACAGTCCTTAAAACACAACTTGCCTCGCACTAATCAGCAGCTGCAGAGCACAGATTTTTCTGCTGCAATTCTTGCTGTAGTTTGGCAACTGAATTTCTGCCTGGCTTTAAACTTCAGCTGGAATCATGATAGCTCATCTGGGAATTGCTACCATAGCTCCCCTGCTTTCAGCTCTGGAGGACCCTGGGTTTCAGCTGAGGTAGTAGACAGCTAATGAATCACACACAAAATCTGGGCTGCATTTGGCTTCTAAGTTAAGTGGAATTTGAGACAGAGGGAAGGATAAAGTAGCAGGGAGTCTGCACTGGGTCAGAAACTCCACCACCTACTTCAGTATGGGAGTTTCAAGAAAAATTAATCTCTATGCAGCTTCTTTATGCCACGGTAGGACAGCTGCATTCTTGGCTGAGAAGCATTACGCCATGTTTCAGTGCAATGTGATTGATCACTGCAAGCAATAAACCTGTAGGTAAAAGATGGCAAATAAGGGAAATTACAATGGAACTTCAATATATTTTATTTATGTTTTTAATATGAATTTACTGCTTATGAGAGGCACTAGAAATACAAAATGGGCAGGAGCAAAGCTGGATTTTTTTTATTTGGCTGCACCAGTGTGTCTCCAGGAAAAGCAGGAGTACTCCAAGGGTGACAGAGTCCCTCAGCCTTCATACCATTTGTACCCATGAGGTCTCTGAGGCCTCAGAGATGTCAGCACACTTGCGAGGGGTAACATTTGCCACTGGGCTTAATTTTGGTTTTTATATGTATTTCCAAACTGCAGCTATCAGAGTTGGGATCTAAATGGTCAAACTAAACATCTAAATCTCCAGACTCTTCTACAAGTCCTCTCAATGAACCAGAACTGCCTCTTTTGCCCCCTTCATAAATTATTCATCAGAGTAAAACAGAAAAATGACACATCCATCAGAGTTTCTCTTGGTAGTTTCCAAATGTTAGAGCAGCAGCTGGCTAGACTGAAATTCAGAACAAGAGTTTCACAGCAACATCCTTCTAACAGACAGCTAGCTACAGCAGAGTGCTTACTCCTTTCACTGACAACTAAATGTGCTAAAATAACAGCATGCTCCCATACAACACATTAAATTTTGTCTTCAATACCCCTATGCACTCTCAGTAAGCCCATTCTTTCCACTCACCTAATTGTCTACATCCGAAGGTAGCAGCTCCTTTTTATCTTTACTGCACCTGTACCTCTACCAAATTGGGTTCTCAGGCTTTGCATGAGTGTACATAAGAGAAGAATCCGACGCTACACTAAAGGTCCTCTTCAAAACAGCTCTTTTTGATGTACTTGCTTGTAAATCCATTAAAGAACGAAACAAAAAGCCCCTCTACATGATAGATCAGTCCCTGGGAAGTCACAGGCAAGAGTAGAATAAAACAAGCGTAGCAGGTATTACTGTCCTTGACCTGACAACTGAACGTGTAAGAGAAAAGACAGGAATATTTTAATGACATAAATTACATAGCTGTACCTAAGGTTAGGATCAAATGTAAGTGTATTAAATTTATCTCCAAAAGTGATAAACATTTATCTCCACACCCTACTGTTGCATATTAACTTGAAAACTCATGGGGTATGTCAGTTCTTACTAGAAGAAACCACTGTGTATTAATCACTCCCTACAGTATTTATGTAGACTTAAGAGAAATCCCATTGTAAGAGCTGGAACTATTTCTGTACATTACATTCCCCTGGCTCAGATGATGAATGGGAAATAGTGCAATAAAATAAAAATAGGCACCTTTCCAGGTAAATGTTGTTGTTTAAAAAAGCCAAAACAAAGCCCTGGTGAAATACTGTCACAAGGATAAAAACGTTTATCTCCATGTCACAAGAATGGCTTCGTTTTTGCTGCTCTAATTAGGTAATAAAGAAATCACAGGTGTAGTGACTCCATGAGCTATCACTGCACTTAAAAAGGGCCCACTGCATGGCCAGGGACCAGCGTGCCGGTATTATCACTTGCTGTCACATCATTTTAGGAATGAAATAGCTCAATTTAAGAAAGATTTTTAAAGAGAAGAAAATCAATACATAGTTAGAAGCTTGTCAAGATTCTAAGCAACAGCAAAACTGCCAGAAAACAAACAAACGAAAAAAGAAAGCCATGGGGGGCTTTGAATTTTCAATGACTTTTCAAATTCTGCTAGGCGATTAATGCAGGGCACACTGTAATGCACCTCCCGGGACGCCGCACACACCCAACCCCGTATTCTCAATGACGGCCAGGTATGTGAGAGAGGATGCTCCCACCATTAGGTTTTGACATGACTAGTTCAGGATTCTAATTTTAATTGTAGCAAAAGTGATAAAGAAGTAAAAAATACTATTTCTTTTAAACAACAGCTTAAGGAAAAAGGTGAAGAAAGTAATAGTCTTAACTTGCTAGAACTTCCATCAAAACCATATCTGAGATTTCAGGATTAGGTCCACTAATTATTATCTTAAAGAAATATAAAAATCTGCTCAAGGATACTAAAGCTCAAATATTCAACTCAAATTCAATTCTTGCTTAAATAAACTGCAGATCCAGTTGCAATCACAGACCAGATTAACACAGAAACCAGCTGCGCGTGTTTTAGGTGGCCCATAAAAACACAGGCATTAATTAAAGAAATCATCTGTGTCCGTGTAACAGTTTGCCTGTCTTGAAATTTCATTGACAGTGTCTCAAAAACAAGTACTTCGAAGGAAAACCTTGCATTCAGGTCCAGGAAGACTGCCCGGAGCGACAGTAAGAAATAACTGTGACTTGGCAGCCTGGGGGGCCGTATCCTGCTCCCGTTTTAATCCGAGGCAAAAACTATTGTCTCTGGCAGAAGGATTTGAATTGTGGGCAGCCCCTGCTACACAGCTCTGTGTGCAGATCGATCACTCCAGCCTTTGCTCGTCTCACAGAGGTGTGGATATGCGGATCCATTTTGCTACGCTCAGAAGCACTAGCCAAAAATCCCAGCAGAGGCTCTAGCCCTCTGCTGAGTGGCAGTAGGGGGAATCCCTGCCCGCTCATCATTCCCGGACTTCAGAGGAAGGGAAATGTGCGAGAGGTTTTTAGTAATTCTGTGACATTGTGTACGTAAATCAGGTTAATCCTGTACTTTAACTGAACAGTGTCGTATCAGGTGGTTAATTATTTTTTCTTATTGATAGAGAACATCCCAGTCAAAGACTATAATGACCTCTAGGATCAGTAGCTTAAGCAAATAATAAACTAAATTGCCCCATGTTAAAAAAGTTCCAGCACCAGATATTTCCCAGGCATGCGAAAGGCATAATGAAAGGAGTACGATGCAATCACACAGGCTGTGCAATTCTCCTGGAAAAATGTTTGCAGAAGTTCCCGTTCAGTTCCCTTAGTTGAATTCACAGGTCACATAGCATTGCACCTTCCTCTTAAAAACTACTCCTGGAAAAAGCAGTATTATTGGAGTTGGAAAAGAAGGCATTTCCTTAAAAAGCCAGTGAAGCATTTTACTACAGAACTTAATTGAAGGATGGAGAATACTTTGGCCACTTCTTGAACGCATCGACACAGGGCATGAGAGAAACACGTACCCCCTTTCCATTAAATATCAGCATTTCCCCTCACAGGGGAGGCAAAATACAGATAGGAGTGCTTCGCTTGAGAAGAGGGAGGGCACAGAAGACCAACAGGTACCCTCTCCAAGCTTCAGGTTATGTCAAATAAGTTGGTTTTAAAGCAAAGCGCCCTGAAGCCATTCGCGTTTCCCACCCTCGGCTGCACACCCGGCTCCTCCGGCAGCCAGCCGCCCCCCGCATTCGGGGCGCCCCGCACCCCCCGGCAGCCCCGCAGCCCCCAGCGGGTCAAACCAGCAGGCAAAACACACAAATATATTTCCATCAGCACAAGATGGCAACCAGCACTTCTTCCGGGAGAGCAGCTGCTTTTTTTTTNAAAAAATGACATCAAGACAAATGTTTCCACTAGTAATGCCGGAGGAGAGGTAAGGTAACCCCCACACCCACCAGCTCACACACGCACACATCGTGGTCACCAACTTGGGGAAGTTGGCCGTGCCGGAGCGCGGAAGGAGCCAGCAGCCCGCCCCGGCACCGCCGAGCCCCGGCACCCCCCGCCCTCGCTGCGCCCCAGCTCCCCTTACAACGGGGGAC
>VXBL01009105.1:455190-490027 GCA_013400195.1 Aramus guarauna | reverse complement strand
GCCGGGCGCTGTCGGGGGGAGGGGGCGCTGCCAGAGACCTGCCCCAGCGCCGCGACTGGGGACCGGGCGGTGAAGCCCTCCGCAGGAACGGGCAGGTGGATGCCGGAGCTCGGCCCCACCACGAGAAAATGCAAAGGCAAGGGCACAGCCCGAGCGGGTCTGCAGCTGAACCCCGGCCGTGCCCTTTGCTCCTTCCCAGCGGTGTCCACGCTTCTCCCGTGAGGTTTTCCACCGCTGTGAGCTGCAGTCCCTCAGCAGAGCTGCCCCACAGGTGGCTGGAGCAGCTGCTGGAAGATGGTCCTGTCCTGCTGCCCTTGGTGAACGTGGCCCCTCCTCGCCTTAGTGCAGCTTTCCAGGAGCACAGCCTTGCCACCCATCCCAAAGGTTTACACCTCAGCATGCACATGTGGGAAAAAAAAAAAAAAAAAGCTTCTAGAGAGCTGTCTCTTTTGTCTCCCCCTGATTCACCAGAAGTAATTGCAGTCATCTCCAGGAGAATCAGGTTCCCACTGATTTCATTTGGCATGAACAGGACTGCTTCAGATGTTACCCACTCAAAACGAGAGAAGAAACTCTGAGAAGAAAGTAAGTGATTTGCTTAATAGCTGAGAAGGGAAACCAAGATGAAAAAGCAGAAACTCTCTTGTCATCCAAGGTTTAAACAAGCCAAAAGCTAGAGCAGAAGCGCTCTCCTTTTTTTCTTTTCAGTGGGGAAACTGCAAACCCTTCCACGGGTCCTTTTGTTATACCCATCTGGAGCACCCTGAGCTCTGGTCCTTCACAGCTTGTAGCACCTTCATTTTATGGGCAATGGCTGTTCACTAGAAATAGGAAACAACTTGTGCAACCCCAGTGTTGCTCACACTGAATTTTTCCTTAAGCCACCCAGCTGTTGAAAGATACTCTAAGGTCTCTCACCGAAGACATTAAGCATGTATCTTGAAAACAACAGTAATGAGGAAGTGAGACCCCAAAACACCCGTGGGAAACACCAACAGCAGATGATGCTGGTGCCCCTGAGGATCACCTGTGGGAGCTTTTGTTCTACAACAATGTCACCCCTCACTTGCAGGTCTTGATTATTTTCTCCCTTGTCTTTACTTGGGAACTGCTTACACTGCGCACATGGTACATCTTGAGCAGGAAGTTCATCCCTGTCATGGTTTAACCCCAGCTAGTAACTAAGCACCAGACAGCCACGTGCTCACCCCTTTGCCCTGCACCAGGGAATGGAGAGGAGAATGAAAAAAAAACCTTCATGAGTGGAGATAAAGATAGTTTAATAGGATAACAAAGGAAAAGAGTAACAACAACAACAACAATAATAACAACAACAATATATATATAAGTGATGCACAAATGCAATTGTTCACCATGGTAAGAAACCAACCCAATGGCCAGTCTGTTTCCAAGCAGCGATCTCTCCTCCTGGCTCACTTCCCCAGTTCTGTCCAGAGCATGACGTTCATGGCCGGGAATATCCCTTTGGCCAGCCTGGGTCAGCTGTCCTGGCTGTGCTCTCCAGCTCCTTGTGCACCTGGCAGGGTTTGGGGAGCTGAAAAGTCCTTGGCTTAGTGTAAGCACTACAACTGCCTGGTAACAACTAAAAACATCAATGTGTTATCAACGTTATTCTCATCCTAAATCCAAAACACAGCACTATACCAGCTACTAGAAAGAAAATTAACTCTATCCCATCCAAAACCAGGACAATTACGTTCCTCAAACTCTCATCTCTTACTTTCTTTACTTCAGTTTTGATGTTTTATCAGGCAGTTCCTGTGGCACCTCAGTATTTTACCCTCAGGTGTTTTAATTATGTATGAACGCAAAATATTTGTTATCTACTCCACAGTTAGTGGTCCCATTTGCCTCTGCATTACTTTATACACCAATGAATTACTTATTATATTGAACTCTGGCAATAGTGGGGTTTTGGATATTTTCCCCTCAGCTTTGTCATAATGTAGTTACTGGGTTTGTCTGCTTATTTTTATTTGCATAACTGTAGCAATTGTCTTGATTAAAACAGCTTTGTTTAAAGTTGAGACTACTGGCAAAATGATTAGTGTCATCTTTGACAGTATCCAGTTGTTGAGTTGTCTTTGTTATTATTAAACATCAACCAGGGTCCATTTGGCCAGCATTTGCACATCACTGTGTTTCCATTTCTGCCATGAACTATGCCCCCATCCATCATCATAATCCAGAGATTTCACAAGAAATAAGACAGTGTTTTGCAATGCTGTGCAAAATGATGACACTGGTAATATGGGGCAAAAAAATCCTATTATGAGAGAGAAATTCTTGATTTGCAGCTTTTAGTTCTCTGTTTTTGACTCATTTGACACTTTGAGAAAAGACATAGTGAACGGTTTATCTCTGAAAGTTTTACGACCAGAGTCCACCTTCAGAGGTTTCCAAAAGTCAACTGGAAAAAGCCCTGAGCAACCTGGTCTGATCTCAGAGCTCACCCTGCTCTGAGCAGGAGGTTGGGCTAGAGACCTCCTGAGGTCCCTTCCAGCCTCAATTATCCCATGACACATAATATCACAACATTCACAGATTCACAGAATGGTAGGGCTTGGATGATCTAGAGATCATCTAGCCCAACTGCCCCGCTAAAGCAGGAACTGAGTGACCTCTTCTGTTACAGATTAAAACGTCTGTTTAACAAATGACTGTTTTGTCACTTCCTAAGATGATTCCAAAACTGTATCCCTCATGTTCCCAAAGACTTTGGGTTCTGCTGATCATGAGTTTGGCTGATATTTTGCATGTCTGAACCACTTTTGTTTGGCTGATGGAACAGCTAAGACTTGCTCTCGGATCTTGAAGCATGAGATTAAATCGTGCTGCAGATTTGTACTCCAAGCTGTGGCCATGTGATTCTGTTGCAAATGGTCGATGAAACTGTCCTTCAGCTTTGGGACATTTAAGACAGCTACAAGTGATATTACCACATTATTCCCTCAAGTACATTAACTTCACTGGACTCCTTTTCATCTAGCCAACAACTGTTGAGCTTTTCTTCTTGATGGATGTTCTCCATGTCATTTTAGTGGAAAGTCACTAGAGCCGCAACACGTACTTACTCTCACCGAACAAGGAATCAAGTTTTTTATGGTTAAGGGTGAAACGGTGAATGCAGAAACATGATCTGAAATTTCTTCCACATTTTTGTAGGGAATATTTTTTACTTTCTTTGAATGACGTGGAAGGATAGCCAAACACCCTGGGACCCAAGAAGGTAATATGATTTAAGCAGCTAAAATGCTTGCTGGTGGCTATTCTGAATTTAAGGCCAAAGATCTGGCCCAGGTATCCTCAATATAAAAATACTTCTTCATCATGTCAGGCTTTTTATCAGAGGGAAATTGTCAAAATTCATGACTTTTGCATTCACTGGTTTAGTCCCAGTGCACCTCCTTTGTCAGTAGAGTTACTTTTGATATAAACATGGGAAAGTTCAACACAGAGTCAGCTGCATCTTAACAGCAAGATCTTAAGTAAAACCCCTGTATAAAAAGGGTTTTTTTTGCAATCTGTCCATTTGTATCCAAGGTACATCCCAAGAAGAAAACCCTGGGAACTCAGACAGGCTTCATACTACATCTGATCTAGAGATATTCTCCATATCTCAGGTACTATGACAAAACTAACATGGCATCTTCATCCACCAACATTTTTACAGGCCATTTTGAGGAAATGTGCTTTTCTCACATCCATCACAGACTGAGATACATGAGGGGAAAAAAAAAAAGCCTTATAGATATTCTATTCTTTGTGGATTTCAGTACTCTGAGGCTGACTTACTTTATCTGAAAAGGAACACAGGCTACAATGCTTACATCCTATTCACAATACTTTATTTAAAGCTATGATGATAAGAGAGTAGGAGAATTTATTTTATCAAATAAAAACCATTCAATGCATTTGATGCTGGCTTTCCTTCTCACTAGCCAAACAAGCCTGGGAACAGTCCTTCTGAATAGAAGGAAAGAATTAATTTCACACAATATTAGCTGGCTGCACAGCACAGACTTTTATTTATTCAGTATTTTTAAAGAAAAATATTTTAAGGATGTAAGATCACAGACAAATACAACAGCTGTTGTACTAAAAGGCTGTTGTAAGAGTATCAGGATTTCACTTCCTCTCCTTAATTTAAGGTTACTTTTATTCTCCCCAGTAAAAGAATTCGTGTTTTCAAACTATAACAAATGGCTTTTTCTTCTCAGTCAGACCCTTTTGTGAGGATCCCATCTTCCTGGTAGCCTGATCCTGCAAGCCTGTGCTCAGGCTTCTCTTCAGCCTAATTTCAAGTCTGTGCTAAGATCAGGCCAAATCATACCATACCTTCCCTTTGAATTCTCCCCAACCCTTACATCCCATAAGACCCAGGTCCACAGCACAGTGTTTCATCATGAGACCCATGTCTTCTTCCCTTCACCAGGCCAGTAGGTTGAACTGAGCATCAAGGGAGTCTGATTTGCATTTTGTGTCAAGCAAGCAGGAAAGCTAGTGCTTTTCAGGAGAAACACTGAGGAGGAAACCAACCCAAATGCTTGAGATCAGAGGATCATTCTGGCTGAAAGGACCTCAGCCCAGCCTCCTGCTCAAGCAGGGTCAGCTCTGATGTCAGACCAGGTTTCTCATGGCTTTGTCAAGTCATGTCTTGAAATCCTCCAGGGATGGTGACCACGCAGCCTCTGTAGGCAACCTGTTCTGATAGCTGTAATGTTCTCACAGGGGAAAAGATTCTCCTTACATTCAGTCTGAACTTCCCTTGTTTCAACTTATGCCCATTGTCTCTCATCCTCCTGCCATACCTCACCGTGAAGAGCTTGGCTCCATCTGCTTGATAACCTCCCCAAGAAACTGGAAAGCTGCTATCACGTCCTCCCAAAACCATCTCTTCTCCAGGCTGAACAAGTCCACCTCCCTCAGGCTCTCTGCAAGGGGTAAGTGTTCCAGCCACTGACCATCTTGGTGCCCTTCTGCTGAACTTGCTCCAACTTCTATCAGTGTTGTACTGGGGACCCAAAATGGGTCCACAGATGTGGTCTAATGAGCGCCAAGAAAAGGAGATAATTGCTGAGAGAGAGATCATCCGTAGTACTTGCTTTACTATTAACTTATAACATTCAAAAGGAATGGAATTGGTGATATTCCAGATGAAATTGTTGAGTGTTATATTGTGCAAACCTAATGAATGTCAGGAACAGAGCTTTAGTGACAGTAAATATATTCCATAATGGTATTTAGAAGTACGATACAGAAAAAGACAGAGTTACAGCAAGCAATCTTTTTACTTCCTAAGTGGACCAATTTTGAGAATTTTGTTATTCAATCCATGCTACACGTCTACTCTGAAAAATCTTCACTCATACTATACTAGAACTTTGCCCATGTATTTACAACGGCAGTGATTGCTTCTTCTAGTAAAGAGAAGATATTGGAGATTCAGATAAAGTAAATACACTGTTAAATACATTTTAAAATTACTTCTGAGGATCCCTAATTCTTCAAGAAATTAGAATAATGACAGAGCAGCTGCTGTTAAAAAGTTAATATTTGATAGCTCTTACTGCATGAGGGTACTTAAGCCATCTTTGTTTAGCCAAATGGCAGAGAAGAGTCTAAAAAAAGGGAAATTATGTTATCTCAGACATTTTGAGGAAAAAAGAAATATGATAGACACTACTGAATTTTAGAATGATTTGTCTTTGGATCATTGATTTTTATTTTTCTTTCTAACCCTCACTTGAACTTTTGTGGGTTACTGCCAACGTTGTCACCCCATGGTGACATTCGCCTACTCTCCCCATGTTCTCCACCTTACTTCTTTGCAAGTATGGCCATTCACTTCTCATCCCTCCCAGTGAGACACAGGCCTAAGCAACTTTATGTGCTCAGGGAATTTGCAACAGCATAGCTGAAAACTGTTACCTTTGAGAAAAGGCTTACCAATATGTCCCTGTTACACCAATAGGAACGTATTTTCCAAAAGGTATAACTGGACAGTTTAGTTGTCATGTACCAACTCCATCCTGGGGAAAACAGTGAGGAGCTCAACACATCTGATTTCACCTGACACCACTTAGACACTAAATGCCCATATCTGTGCTTTGACATGTAGTTCTTAGAAAACATGGTAATTTGTTAGATTCATCAGGGATTTCGCTTGAGACACATCACCTCCGGACAGCTACCTGGAATGCAGTCAACTCCCCATTATCCGTGAGTGAATTATTCAGCTGCAAATAGACCATAACATTGGTACAGAGATCCCCAGCTTCTTTTCGTGTAGTCCATGATAAACCCAAGAGCTTACAGGCTCACATGGGGCACTGTCTTCATGTTGTTATGCAGACACCTCAACTAGCCTGGACAGAAATTTCCACTGTGCTCTCGTACAAGCAGATCAGATGGGAGACCTCATACTAAGATCCATAGCACTAGTGGATGTGGTGTATTTTTACTTTGTTAGCTAGAAGTACCAAGTATATATTTCAAGTTCTGGGACTCAAATGAGTCCCTGTCCATATTGACCACGTGAGGTTTCTTGCTAAGACAGGCAGCAGATACACTCCATAGTGCAGCCTGGGCACGAGGCAATGTTGACCGCTGCAGGCTAGGCAGGGTCCCTCCAGGGAAAAATCTGGAGGATTTCTACTAGAAGTATAGATTCTCCCTTAAAGCTTCTGTTTTTTTCACATTTCACTCTTCTAAACTCCATTAAAAAAAAAAAAGCTAAAAATATACAGAATTCAAATAATTACTTTTCCATGAATGAAATTGTTGAAGTTGCTAAAGGACTCAGAGTAGGAGGAAAAGCTTTCAGAATATAATTTCTGCATAATGGTTGGGTGTATGAAATTTAAATATGTATGGCAATACTAGGAAAATCTGGGCAGAATCATTAAACTCACTAGTGGAACAGGAAAATGCTAACAGGAAGCATTGGAAGACCTTGCTTTTCAGGCAGGTTAACCACACCTAGTATTTTTTTAGACTTGCAAAACTACAAGTCCTGTAATAGAAATGACATACACCTCATTAATCTCTTCTAGCAAATATCCTTACTCTTAAATGCACTTTGGATTTCCGGCTGGACTGCACCAATGCCAGTGCCTAACCAATGGATCACATTGTCTTTGCTAAATTAAGAGTATCCTGTGCTATCCAGCTTCTCCCAGCAGAAGTGGATACTTCAGGGTCTTAAAAAAACAAACACATAAAAATACACAAAAGCATAAGTAAAATATAGTATGCTAAAAGCAACATATGTGCTAAGTTTTTTCATTAACACTGAATTGAAAATATAGACAGATTTGTGTTAAACATCTGAAAGTTCGTTATGCAACAGATTTTATCCCCTAAACCAATTTTAATTTAATTTCAATACCACTCTGACAGTTACATTTTTTAATGACAATTATGTTGAGAAGGCAAAAAGCATCAAAGTCCCCTTCACTCAAGTGTTCACTCCTGACAGTGATTCCAGCCAAGTTGGAACGCTATCAAAACCACAAGTCCTAGAACCAAAAAGAGTTTCACGCCTTGCCAAGAAAATGCCAAGCGTTAAGAGCCAAGCGAGCTCATCCCATTGAAATCAACGGAAGTCTTGCCATTGCATCCCACAGCTACAGCCAGCGTCTAGCCGTACACCTTCCTTCAACGTGCACCACCACCACAAGTCAAGGTCACTATTGGTATAAAATAGTACAGTTCCCACTTTAGCCAAGTATAAAATCTGGACTCACGAATGAATCTAATTTTTAATCCATGCCCTGGTGATGGCATATTGCTCAGAAGGCATTTGGCCTTTGGTATATATTATTTCACTATTTCAATGCAGTAGTCCTGTAGATATTTTGTGAATATCAATGTATTTCTATTTAATTCATGAAATTGTATAGGATCTTTTAGGTAGATAATTTAATGCTTGCCAACTTCCATTAATTTTTAACTAGACTTTCTGGCCTGGAAGACATACTGAAACATTCTAATTTCAGATCAGGTGGGTCTATGTTTTGATTAAAGAGCTAATTTTTTTTTTTCTTTCATTGTGATACGGATGATTAAATTTCTCTGCTAATTATCTGTATCACCTCAGAACACCCTGTGCCTGACAAAAATATTTCAACAAAATAAGACTACATTTAATTGCATTACTCTTTTTTTTTTTTTTTTTTTAAATGATGAGAGGTTGATATAAGCCTGTCAATTCCCTTTGAGTTCTTCTCCACCTTGAGGGCAATGCTAATGCTTCTTGAAGTTGGATGACATTCCTACCACATCTCCAGATATTTTTTGCTCCACTTTTCAGTGGACTTTCAGTGGAATTTCATTACAGTGGATGATCAAATCTTGCAACATAGGCATTGTAACACACAGTTTATTCTTCCTAGGTGTATGTAGTAAGTTAAACTCAAATTCTTCTCCTTGAAGAAGCAGGTATCATGCCTACAGGTAATCTGTATTGTTGGTATGAACCAGTTGTTAGGATGCTGTTACGGAGTTCACCAAAGTCAAGGATTTAGCTAATCTGTTTTGCCAATCACTTAATTTTCATTGAGTTTATGAAAGTGTGAACTCGCTAGGGCAGGATCTACTTTTACCACATTTATAAAATGCTGGAGCAAACAGGGCCCTGACTTCTATCCAATAACATAAAAAAACTACACAAGAATAATTGTTTTACCAGTGTTAGTAAGATGAGTCCAGATCAAGAGTTGGTCTCTGAATGCCTAAAACATTTAAGAATAATCAAGGGTTTCAGCTCTAAATCAAGGTATTTAGAAAGCAAACAATAACTTACATCATAATTCTGCCTTCAATTAAAGATTCAATGCTACCTAATATGGGACCAATCCTTTCCCTAGTAGAAGCAGTAGGAGCCTTGGGAAAGTTAGTAATTTTTCTAGATATGAGGTTAGGTTGCCAGCTCTGGAGTAGGAGAACCAGAGTTTAAACCTGCCTTGGACTTTACTGTCATTAAAAGTTCTTGGAGTTTATTTTCATTAAAAGTTATGGTCACAAGCTCTATTTGACTTGGAATCATAAATTATTTGCTTTCTAATGCATCCCATTGTGTCTAATTTAGGCACAGCCGTTTAAATGTGGAGAAACAGCTAAGTAAGGAAAATGGTGTTCGTTGCAACAAATGCCTGGAAAGCAGCAAAGAACAAGCTTGAGAATTCTCATCAAAAAGAAAGATCATGCCATCCTTTTACAAAAGCACATAGTTATAAACTGATAAACCAATCCACCCACTGCAATGGGTTTTTTAGGAAATTCAGCTGTTGGTGCTCATTATGGGGAGCTGAGTGAGACCTCTGTAGGCTCTCAGTTAACTTAGGCAGATACAGTGTTTTTAAATAAATAAATAGCAGCAACAATATTGTTTTGCTCCAAAACAGTGATGTAAATAGTAGCTTGCTTAGGTATTCTACAGAAAGATGGGAGGAAAAAAAAGCCCCTTGCTCAAAATTTTGTCTCTCCCTCTCTGTAATTACCCCAGAGGAGTAAGAGCCCAGGCAGCTCACCCAGCTCCTGAGTGACCACCCTGCACAGAGGAGCACCAAAGCTTTAGCCATCCCTTCGGAGCAAAAGACTTTGTGCCTGTGGGAAAAGATGACGTCTGTTCTGATCTGATCACTCGCAGTCGCCATTATAGCTCCTTTGCACGTGGCAGAGGGCAGCATAATTTCAAATAGCCTTTTGGGTGCTACCACCTCTAGCAAGCACATTCCTTGGCTGATCCCAAAATGAAGGGGTTTTAAAGACGTGTTTCCCAAAGCAGCAGTGAGTGCGGGATCCTGGCCAAGGCTGTTGGCAGGAGGAGACTTTGAGCTGTGGACTCGGTGGACAAGCGAAGGCCATGGCTGTGATGGAAAGCAGGATGCCTGTCTGGTATGCATTGCAGAGACTCTTTGTGATTTNCTGAGAGAGGAATAGAGTTCAGTGGTTGGTTTGGCAAGAGGATATTTACGTATAAATTTTTTGCATAACAAAATATAATTAGAAAATGTAAATATAACTTAACTCCATTACTGCACTGAACAATAAAATGACCACAACACAGGCTACTCTGGCTCTCCGACAATTCATCATCTAAATTATACACCATATCTCCATTAGTCCTTTTCCACAAAATTCATCTTGCCTTGTCATGGCTGAAAAACAAAACCAATTTATTAAATATCAGTACAAGTGAAACAATGAAGTTCCGTGTTTGGAACACAGCAAGAGAAAACATTTTGAAGTAGAGCTGATTAAAACCTTCTCTTACAGACAAGAATATATTTTTATGCCTAAGCTTTCTAAGAAAAAAATATTCTGCTTGAGTAGTTGGTTTTGAAATGCAGCTATTTTGCATCATGGGGGTTCATATGCCATTAACTCTTTCTATAGGCCTGGATCCTTGGTTAAATGACATTTGCTTTCAACTACTGAATTCTTTACCAGGTGTATTATACACATCCTGGATACAGACAATGTGATTTGCACGAGGAATCTTAATCAGAAACAGCAAGAAAAGCCAAAGCATGGTTACAACACAGCAAAACCTTCTCCCTTTCCCCCTCCAAATACAACCAAGTGCACAAGCAAAAAGAAAATGGGAATGTTTCTGTGGAAAGGAACTTCTGGCCATGAAAATTTTTATTCATCAAAGCCTACAAATTGCATCTCAAAATTTTTTAGTTTGAAAATATTTGATTAAGTATTTATTAAACTTCTAATCTCCAGAGAAGCTGAGTCCTGTAAGCCCCCAGTAACTGTTGCATCAAATGCGATTGTACAAACTGCTGAAAAAAAATCAGGCTACCATTTCTCACAAACTAAGCTAAAATATATTTAAAAAGAAAGACTTTTGTAACCAATACTTGCATATTTTATATAAGAAAAGCTATTGACTTCTCTGATAGCTATCTGCAACATGTTTTACAAAATGAACTGACCTCAATTATCATTTATAAAGTCAAACAAAATGCATTACACAAGTGGAATCACTGACTCCAAGGATGAATTAGTGGCAAATTCAAAATGTAAATGGCACATTTTAACAATCCATGCTGTAAAAGGACGCAGAGATCAAGTACACAGCAGAATGGGCAGAGTCAAGAAAACATTACCACGGTAGCTCTTCAGTGGAAACATGGAGCAAAAGGAGTTAGGGCCAATGGAAGACTCTGAGGCCTAAAGCAGAACATCAGTGGAATTTAGATGTCTGGTTCTAAAGCTGGAATCTTTAGTAAGAATTTCTGCTCAGCCCTCACCTCAGTCTGATATCTCTTCAGCTCCATTGGCATTGGGGTTTCTGACCTGCAAGGTTGGCTGGGCTCATATACACCTGGGCTTCTACACACAAGTCTCCTAGTTTTGAGGAGCCATGGTGCTCCATAGCTTGCCTGTGTGCTTGGGTTGCCTGCAAACCCCCTTCCAGCAACCACGCTACAGCACTGGGGCAAGGTTTCTGTCCTTGCTTCAGCTGAGATAATTTCCTCACAGTAGCTAGTATGGGGCTGTGCTTTGGATTTGTGCTACAAACAGTGTTGATGACACAGGGATGGTTTCGTTACTGCTGAGCAGTGCTGACACAGAGCCAAGGCCTTTGCTGCTTCTCACCCCACCCCACCAGCGAGTAGCTGGGGGTGCACAAGGAGTTGGGAGGGGACACAGCCGGGACAGCTGACCCCAATGACCAGAGGGATATCCCATACCATATGATGTCATGCTCAGCATATAAAGCTGGGAGAGGAAGAAGAAAGGAGGAGGACACATTCAGAGTGATGACATTTGTCTTCCCAAGTCACTGTTATGTGTGATGGAGCCCTGCTGTCCTGGAGATGGCTGAACACCTGCCTGCCATGGGAAGTGGGGAATGAATTCCTGGTTTTCCTTTGCTTGTGCACGTGGCTTTTGCTTTACCTGTTAACCTGGTTTTATGTCAAGCCACGAGTTTTCTCACTTTTACTCTTCTGATTCTCTGCCCCATCCCACTGTGGGGGGAAGAGTGAGCAACCAGCTGCGTGGGGCTGAGCTGCCAGCTGGGGAAAAACCACAACAGTGTCCTCTCCTCAGCCCTTCCCACAAGGAAAGAGCTGGGTCTCAAACCCTCTAGGGCCAAGAGCTATAAGACATGTGCAGATATCCTGAAGACCTGAGAAGGAGAACTTGGAAGCAGTTTTTAGGGAGAAAATGACATTATTTTCTCAAGACTTTACCGAGGGACAAAATTTATCTTCCTACGTCTGCTTCTGTAGTTGGAAGTGGATTAAGATCCTCACCTTAGGCAGCTGCTTACTCTCTTCTGTCTCCCATTCACATCACACAAATGCTTGCTACCTTCTTGAAATTCAAGTGTTCAGTGTTTTTCCACAATGCAAAGAAAATAACTTCTGAACTGAAAACAAGTGTTACAAATCTAGGCCGAAGCCAGAGTGGAGCAATTTGATGTAACTCCAAATGCTGCAAGACTGGCCATTACAGTTGTTCTGCCTTACTCCCTCTTAAAATCACTGACTTTTTTTTTAATTAAAAAAAAAGCAGGCACTTTTTGGTACAAGAGATGGAACTTTTCCCCAGTCAGTGGTAACACAAAGCCTGTTAAAGCGGTTGTTCTTACATTATTTCCATCTCTGTAAGAGAATTTGAAATCAAAGGGGCTTATGAGATGGGAGTTCAGAATACGTATTTTGGTGTTCTCTTTTTCCTGCTGTTCCTCGGGCTGCTCTTGCCTATGCAATAAATACTCCATCTACTCTGTTTTCAGCTGAGTCTGCCTTCTGTGTGAATTTATGCATCTATGAAGTGAATAAATTAGATGTGAGCTGAGATGATGGAATGTAAGAGAAATTATTTTCTTTCCTTTATAACTCCCACGGATTCATTCTAATGCCATAGCTATTGTTTTTAAAAATAAAAATGGAAGACTACTAGTTGAGTTAGCACGCTAGCTCTGCGATACCTAGAGAACTGAATTCAGAGACAGGCTCCTGCACAAGTAGAACGGACATAGGTGTCTGTTCTCCTTTCATGTACATTACAGAAATATGGAGTGGTTTGAGTCCTGTATGAGAGGTGCTGCACAACCCCATGACCATTTCTGTGCAATGTGCTCACGATCCAGGTCCCCTTCTCTTCTCTCTCTCCCCATCCACTCCTAAACCCTTTTAAATGGCTTATCTTTGAAAATGATCAACCGACCCTTCAAATTTGCTTTCATTTTCCCAAATTCTTTTCCTTTGCTTGTTTCTAGTTTCTCTATAAAAAGTATGATTTTATTAAAATAACCTGTTTGTCTACAGTGGTCAATTCTCAGGCATGAGCTAACAACAAAGACCTTCCTGTCTTTATCTACCAGGTTTATATTACAACAAAGTGGAAATCTGCATGTTGCCCCACAGATTGCATAGCTCTAGCCTCTAAATGTAAAAGGAACTAAAATGCTGTGACATTTTTATGAATACAGAAGCAATTAAGTAATGGACATAAGTTTGTAAATCTTATTAATTACTGAGGATCGATGCAGCACAAAAGAAAGATGGTTCAATGAAGACTTCTCATGTCTGCTGGTATTGCTCCATGGCCTCAGGCAAGACACGGGCCAGTTCTTGAAACATCTATAAATGGCTCACTGACTTCAACCGTGCTGAGTGCCAGGCAGCAGCAAAGGCAGGGCTGCTCCACGAGGGAGACCGAGCCAGGAGCTGAGGGTGAGCCGGCACAAACCCTCACTGCCAGGGCACCATCCCACAGCACGTGAGCAGGACTGAGATGGTAACAGGTCCATCCACAAAGCGTAATGGTGGGTTAGGTACAGGTCTATTCAGAGACCTTCAGCACGAAACTAGTCTAGAGACAAGCTACCAACACTGTAGGCATGGGGTGCATCCAGGGAGGACAGTCAGTGCAGGACAGCGGGAGACAGGGCTGGGCTCAGGGACACCTACAAAACAGTTCAGGCAAGCCCTGGACACCTGAGACCAAGCTTAAACAGAGCTCCTGGGCCATGAGCCTTCCATAACCAACCTTGCTCATGAAGCTTACAAAGCAGACCAGTATCTTCTTCCGCATGAAGGAGTTCTGTGCCACTCAAAGAGTCTTGAAATTTCAAATTTCAGGAAACGTGGAAATCAGGACATCTGGGATGGGACTTCTGTGCAGTTCTACTTTGGTACAGAGGGGCTAGTAGGGAACAATTAAAAAACCCCAATCTCTAAATCACAGAAACTCCTTACTCAGCAGACCTATTCTCTGTGCAGTTACACCTCCTCACTTGAGGAGCCTGGGCTGGTTTCTGCCTTCAGATACATTCCCTAGTGCAACCAGAATTTATTCAGCCTAAAAAAAAACACAGCACAAAGTTCCCACAGAGACTGAGAGAATGACTAGGACCTACAAGACACAAGTTTCTAGGACAAATGCCAAGCTTTGACTTTTCCTAAGGAGATTCAGAAATCAAAGGCTGATGAGTTTGACCCCCCCTAGACCTTGAGAGAAGCCTCCCTGGCCAGAGCAATTAGTGGGCTCTCCACTGGTACAGTGGTCCTCCTTTTCCACCTACCCAGTGTTCAAATATCCAAATGCTTTTTTATTTTTTTGTTCTTGTTAAAAAAGATTTCTTCCCAAAAACAAGCAGCTGACTCTCCTCTGCCTGCTTTGGAGGTGCTGCCCCTGAGATGAACTGTAGAGCCATGGGCACATTAATTTATCACACACCTTTCAGCACTGATCATTTGTTCCCTGCCCCATTTTCCCAGGGACTTACTTTAACTCCAAAATTGATGGTGAAATAAATAGACAAATAAATCAGCCAGCCAGAAATATCTCCCCTTCTATTACCTGATGCTCTAAGATATGCTGGTTTCCTCCTCACCTCCAAATTTTGTCTTGACTGGTGGGCAGCTCAGATAATATCCAATCTCCACGCCTCTTTCAGGTTATCCATACATAAAACTATCATGACAAAAAAGCAACCTGCTGGGTCTGGAAAACTGTAGAGCTGTGGGAAAGAGCATTTTTCGTTTCAGGGCTTTTCACCATAATCTTCTAGCACACCAGGGTGCGGATACACAACTTCATAGCAAAAATACCTGAGCTTTGTCAACACAACAGCTCTCAGCATGGCTTTCTGGTTCACACTCCTGCTGGGGACTCCAAGGAAGACTAGAGGAGAGCTGTAAAAGGAGCCCTACAAATTGTCATGAGCTGCTCGTAACATGTTATTGGGACTGCCACAGATAGCGACAATATTGCCCCACTGTGCTGGACAATGCTTTTTCAGTACCAATAAAATCTGGACACAGGGTCAGAACAAAGATCTACTGAGCAGTGTCCAGTCAGCCATTGATTTTCTCTTTTGGAACTAATATATGTTTGACATAGCATTTCTGGTAGTAAAACAGAACCTGGCAGAGCAAAAAATGATGAGCAAGGACAGAAATTTGAAATGGCATGATGAGGCCAATAAACCTTCATTACAAGCCCATCCAACAGAGGAAAACAACAAATGAGAAATGACATTAAAAATGAGACAAATCTTGAGCCAGCACAAGTCAACACAGCTCTGTTCAGGTCAGAGAACTTACACTGATTTACATTAGATGAGCATCTGGCCTCATATACCTTATGATTCAATACAGGCAGACTTAGTTTTCATGGGTATGACCTCATAACTCTGGGATCACCCTTGTAGAACTGATATCGAAATACAGTCTGCCATAGTTTGTTATTATTATTAAAAGCAAAAAAAACAAACGAGCCCCAAAATCCCACTACGTGCTTAGATGCAGCATAATTTCATGCCTTGACTACAAGTGGCTGCATCCACGCTAAAAGCGTTCAGTAAATCTGTGGCAGGCAGCCTGTCTGGCAGGGAAAGAGCAGGAGCTGCATCCCCTCGGGGGCTATTCCCTGGCTGTGAATACAGCTTGCTGGAGACCTCAGCCTTTGCTAGAACCAAGCTGTTAGAGGGAAAAGAGCAGATTTGTTTGTGCAGATGGCGCCTGTCAATCAGTTGTTAGTTTATTCCTGATGTTCAGAATTATTCCCACTGCAAAACTTTTCATCCAAAGGAAAAAAAAAACCACAAAACTATTCAAAAGTAGCAGTGCTTAGAGTTCTTTTTAAAAGGAACAACTCTTAACAAAATAATTCAGGGAACAGTTCACACATGAAAGATGACTGACTGGAAAGATGACACAAAAAATTAGACAGTCATGAGGATGAAGTGTGTATTTCTTATATCATGTAATGGAAAACTTCCTTGGGAATAACAAGAACATAACATCTCTAGCTGGTCATAAAGTCAGTGATGTAATTTTGCAATCCAGCAGAGGGCAAACTTAGCCTATATATTCTCAAAGTGTACCTAAGACAGTCAACGGCAAATGTTCAGACATGTTTATCTTTCATTTGATAACCTATAAAAATATGTAGCAACCTACAGCACCACAACATATAAGATGAAACAGCATCATTCACACCTCTTCAGCCCAGTACCCAAAGGGGCCTACAGGAAAGTTGGAGAGGGACTCTTCATCAGGGAGTGTAGTGATAGGACAAGGGGTAATGGCCTCAAGCTGAAGGACGGTAGAGTTAAATTAGATATTAGGAAGAAATTCTTCACTACGAGGGTGGTGAGGCACTGGCACAGGTTGCCCAGAGAAGCTGTGGATACCCCATCCTTGGAAGTGTTCAAGGCCAGGTTGGATGGGGCTTTGGGCAACCTGGTCTAGTGGAGGGTGTCCCTGCCCATGGCAGGGGGTTGGAACTAGATGATCTGTAAGGTTCCTTCCAACTCAAACCATTCTATATGTATTACAAAATCAACAAACTTATAGGGAACAATATACATTTTGAATATTTTCCATTAATGTACTGTTTTATCCATTAATTCCAGTATTTGATTAATCAGTAATTACACACCTACTTTCTGCAGGTTGCCCGCATATATAAGAGAGAAATGAAGAACTCAGCTCCCTGCTCTTAATAAATACATATCAGCACACCTGCTCCAAGCAGTTTGGTTTTCACTTAGCTGCTGTCCAAAAATGAAGCATCTGCTTGAAATGTGGGGTTCTGGGTTATACAAAGGAACACATGCGGTTTTGGAGAACATTTTCTCAAAGAACCTCTTACCTCTAGCACAAAACCACACTGCTGTTATTTGCCATACACAGCAGCCACAACCTTCCCAGCAATGCCTTATGTAGTCCTGGCCAGATGACTTGAATAGACCATTTTTTGCTCCTAAAAGACTGTTTCACATGTGTGCCTTGTTCCTCTCACAGAACTAATGGCTCACAGCAAACAGGTGATGGTGCAAGAAATTCAAATCCAGCTCAAGCTATTCTCTATAGGATGAGCAGCAAAATTAGCACCCAGTGGTGGTGCTTACTCCTGTTGGAAACCTGAAGGAGACTGATGACCAACACCTCTTCCCCATGCCTACACAATAAGCTTAACCCCACAGGAAAAGGTGAGGGGACATCATCACTCACAGTGACTAAATGAAGAACAGGGTCCTGCTCACTCTTTCCATCACCCACATGCTTACCAGTATGAGATATGGAGGCCAAGTGGCAACTTATCATTCCTTACACAGTGACTTTTTATGATGGTAGAGCCAAAGGAATCAGAGTTGCACTGCAGTAGGCACCATCCATATGCAATAAGTGGCTCCTCAGGGAGGCTCAGCAGCTGAACTTAGTCCCAAAAACAGCCCCATGGCTCAAGAGACTTGACATTTACTTCCAAGTCTGCCACTGAGCAAAATCCTGAGCAAAAGACCTTATCCATTACTAAAATCAGGCAAAAGGACAGCCTGTAAAAGTGTTTAGGTGAAAAGTACCATCCTGTCTGAATGCTGGGAAATACCACTATAACTGTGTGCAGTCTTGCTTGTTACAGCCTCCACCTTGCAGAAAGCTGAGCACCCTGACTCAGACCAGCTGAGTACTTTGACCTACAGTGACTATTCCCATGCCAAACGCTCAGCACACTGTTAAACAACCTCCTGGACCCAACGCACCCAGTTTCAGCTGCAATGATCTTTCAGCAAATCCATCTCCCAGCCTGCCCAGCTGGTGCCCCTCCTAACTCTAAATGAGCCATGTGCCATTAATTAACATCTCACATAATTGATCTTGTCAGGGACACCAACCTATCTCTCTGAATCTGCCATCCGATCCGTCAGCACCTTAAACTGACACCACCACATCCTCTTCCTTCCCCGTAGCCATCAGCAGCCGCCTTGCCTCACGTCTCCCACAAAACAGATAGTTTCCTCTGAAGATGGCTGGCATGGGCATTAAAAAGAAGAAATAGAGACACAAAGGGAAAAAAGAGACAAAGAAATGTAAGCAACACAAATACTGTGCTGATATAAGTCTATTTTTCCCTTTTCAGAGAAGTAAAAGGCTGCTGCAGGGCTCAGAATCAGCCCAGTTTACTTTTTGGCCCTTTCAGTGTGAAGTGTAGCTGAGAAAGTTAACCTCCTAGAAGCAGACACGGCCCAATATCTACCTATTTGCTCTCAATTTTGAAAATGCATACAATGGAGTCAAACTCTCCATCCCAGAAGAAAGGCTGCAGCAGAGCAGTAGCTACACAGTAACAGCAAGGTACTCCAGGTTTCACTTTTATTCCCACAGTGGTATCCATCACCTCTTCTAGCTTCTGCTGATATGCAAGTTAAGGTTACAATCCATTTTTTCACAAAAAAGCCTCAAGTTTGGCCTCTGCTGCCTGCCCTCCTTATAACCATAGATGCTTCCCTGCATTTTGGATTTTCCAGTGCCCCCTTTCACTGTGGGAGAGGTTTCTGCACAACAAAGGACCTCAAAAACTCCTATTTCTAAACATTTTACATATAGAAATAAAAAGAAGTAAGGCTTCACTCTTATTTCACTGCGTGTAGGCGATTACAAAAGATGTGGCTCTAGGAGAGATGCCGTATTGAGTAGTAAGACACTGGTGAATGCAGGTAGCGGGTGGCATCATAAAAGAAAAGGACCGAGAAAAGGTCCTGTGCAAGGAGAGCAGCAGAAATTATCAGGCAATCATCCTCATGGATCTGCTGAGGGCTGTGCCATTCCTGCAAGATGTGGCTGAACATGATCAGTTAATAGCAGAGACAACACTAGTCCAGAGCAAAAGTTCTCATAGCCAGAGCCTGGACCAATGGTCATATCCAGTACAGCCAACAGTATGTTTCTCATGAAGAAAATTGAATTCCTCTAGTAATATGAATTCCTACAGATGCTAGCTATTAAATACTGCTAGTGGTGGCGCTTTATGCAACATCAAAGAGAATAACATTTTGGGTTTCATATATGCACTGAAAAAACCCCGCCCAACTTAGATGGGGTTTGCACAACTTAACATAGTTTCTTATGAAGCAGAAGTTAGCTTTTTTCATTTTTAAATCGACTCTGTTTAATGCTTCCTGTGCCTCAAACCATTCTAGACAACCATCTCAACCCTCTTCTGTTTTCCTGCATTATTTTACATATATAATTAATTTTTGTTGTTGTAAAAACTATGGTCAAGGGAATTAATACTGAGGAATTAGAAACTCATTTTAATATTAGCCTGAGTAATCAGAGATCCCAATTTAGTAACTTCAGAGCGCTTCTCAGGGGGGTCACGTGGAAGCTCTCTATGAAGACCACCAGCCACATAAATCACTGCAGCCTTCTCTGTCAATCTCAGCAGAAACACTTACCTACCTATAGATATTAACTTGGCTTATTGCTGGTGAAGAGGACTCCACATCAGGTACCATACACCAAAGAACATCCAGCTGCTCCATGACATCTCCTCTAGACACCATGGGTTCACTGGTGAACTCAAGAACACTGTTTCTCCTAGGGATGTCTGTTTTACTTCTGATGCTGGATGAGATGAAACGGTCACCACAGTACCAACTTCTCAAGCTGCAAGTACTACGCTAGAAACTAGGGAAAGTACAACCTGAGAACAGAGGAAGAGTCGATGGGAGTCTCTCCCCTAGGAGTGAGACGCACGGCCTAACACACCATTTTTACAGTCACTTTTCAAAGGTGACTTTTCCAGCATTAAAGGGCTGGGGATATTTCACTGTCAAAGATCTTAACATTTTAATACATTTATTTCATTTATGTACTTCAGAGACACACATGACAGCATGATGCCTTCCAAGAAGGCAAGCGCAAGATGAATAAGACAGCTATTATAGTGAACTCTGGCTGTGAATTTAATTCTTCTGTTTGACACAGGCACACTTGCTGAAGAGTCTGTGCCAGAGATGCATGTTTAAGCAGGGCACTAAATCAATATTTACCATAATTCTGAAAGATGTCTGAGCACAGCCTGGGAACCAAGGCAACACTTGATGCATAACCATCAGTGAAACACAGGGCTCTGAAACTTGCCAGATAATAAACTGCTCGCGGGGCACTGGATGGCCACGACAGTAAACTCACATCGTAAGTACCCAGACCTGGGTAGTGCCACTCCAGCCTTCCCTGCTGTGGTCTCAGCTACAAAACGTGTGTGCCACAGTAATTCTTGTTGTTGTTGTTGCTAAATGCACTGTCTGATAGCTGGTGACTCATCTAAGCTCCTTCAGCATGCCTTCCCCCAGGCTTTGTACCCTTGCTTCTTAGACAGTCTTTGAACCGCCTTTTCCAAAACCCTCTGCTGTCCTCCACACAATGAATCATCTCCTGGAGAAAGGCATATCTGTAACTGCCAAGTCAGTTTTTGGTACTCAGTGACATCTGGATGAACCCTCTGGTGCCAAAGGCTGCCTGAGCACGACTGATCTGGATCATTCGGTAAGGAAATGAAAATCTGGGGAAGCTGTATTCCCCGCGCAGCGTAAGAAATACAGAGAAGGGGCTCACTGCAAGTTTATTCCTGGAACTAGGAAATTCAGAATTAGAAAGGAAAATTGAACATCGAAATTTCTCACTAACACAAAACTCTAAAAAAAAACCAAAAAACAAACCTATTACAATACAGGAAAGTTTCAGGTCAATAATGCCAAAGCATTTTAATTAAATATTAAATATAAATAGACACACAACGAAGAGCAATAGGAATGGTGTTTTGACTGACAGTATGACAGATGAAACAAAATGAATCCAAACAGTAAAGTAAAAATGAAATATTTCGTATATTTATATGAAACAAAGCTGACACGATTCATTTACATTCATTCTCCACTTAAAATTGTATCAAAACTGAAACCAATTTGTTCCTGCAAAATGTGTCTACTTTGATTAAGCTGCGTTTCCTGATAGTTGTTACATTTGAAATGTTTTTGATAATCC
This sequence comes from Aramus guarauna, assembly GCA_013400195.1. Lineage (NCBI taxonomy): Eukaryota > Metazoa > Chordata > Aves > Gruiformes > Aramidae > Aramus > Aramus guarauna. Next base: position 468,695 of record VXBL01009105.1, on the reverse strand, counting down.
CTAATTGAGAGACCTGTAAAAGTCTAGAAACTGCTCAAAACAGAAAGGAAGTATTTTAGATGAGAAACAGAGATATAACTAGATGCTGGATATGTCAAATGGCCATTTGATGATGGCATGTGTCAGGAATACAAAGAGAGAAAGGAATAACAAATCATTTCAGAATTTTTTTGTGAAATACCCTATATGCCTTCTCACTAGCTCCTACACATTAAATGATCTCCCACACCTGAAGCACCAGGTTTTAAGTCCCTTCTAGACTCCTACTTCACCAGTGAGGGCCATAAATGTCACATTTCTTAGTATAAAGAGAAGAGCACGCAGAGAGTTTGTGTAACTGAATTAATAAATCTATGTTAACACCTTTTCTGCGTCTCCCAAAGCACCTCAGCTGTGTGCATCTTTTAGGCTATGACTCTTCAAAGGCTTTTGCAGGTGCTTAACCTGAAGCAGATGAACATATATTTCTGTTTCATACATTTTTAAAAGACATATATTTTTAAAAGTGAAACAGACACCTAAATCTATGCACTACTGAAGCATCAGAATACAAACTCCCTGAAACTGTTTTCATGGGTATCTCACACACTGCTGTCAACATCTTTGATTCTTGCTCTAAAACAAACACAACGTGATAACTACCATAATAAGTAATGAAGTTTCAGAACGTGATTTTGGGAGCATAATGAAAGCATGAAAGAAAACTAGATCTGTTTGACAAAAGATGAAGCCAGTCTCCAGGCTTGGATTTACTCAAGGGACCAAAGTGACCTCCATGCCCCATGCAACCCTTTGCTGTCACGCCACGTGTCCCAAGCTGCACGACACATCTTCACGGCTTCTCAACCCTTCTGAGCAGAGGACAGTGGTCAGGCCACCAACCTGTGCACCGGGACAGGAGGAAACCTACCAAGTTAGCTGTAATGTGACAGCATCCTGCAAAACTACATAGCAGCTCCTTCTCTGGCACACAACTGCACATGAAGAAGGGGTAGAAAGGGGAAACATCCTTTCAAAGAGTTTGCTGAAGAGACATGTGGCCACGTGAACGCACAGGTTCCCCACTCTCCCCTTTGTGTCTCCCCCAGACACTAAAAGAGAAACCACTGAAAAAGTGCCTGGAAGGAGAAAACATCAGCCACAAGTGGCAAAAAACCCCTACTATTAGATGCAGATAGTGGTGAAATAAGTTCGGAATTTTATAAATGCTACCAAAAATAAGAAATACCACCACGTCTCCTACTGCAGGTATCATTTACATTTTTTATGCATATTTGATGCAGATTATTTTTCCTTTATTGAACCTCAAATAGAGATGAGTTATATTATTCTCAATTATTTGCATTTGTCACCATAAACATAGAAGTGAAACCAATTTAAACAAGACTAGGTGCTGCGGAGAACAATGAGGACAATCACACCAACACAAGAGTCTGTGTTACGAGAAGAGACAAGCTTGTCTTGTTCCGCCTAGTAAAACCAAAGCTCAGAGGGGATATGAATGTTGTCTATAAATACATCAAGGAAAACAACAAGAAAGGAAGGAGAGCTATTTAAGCTAAAGGACAACATTGGCACAAGAACAAATGGATATAAACTGGCCATGAATAAATTGAGGCTGAAAATTAGAGGAATGTTTCAAAGCAACAGAGAAGTGAAGCTCTTGAACAATTTCCCAGTGGGAGTAATGGTAGAAAATGACCTAATTTGTTCTAAGATGGATCAGTTAATTAGTTTATGAAAGGGTTTATCTGACAGAGGCTGGCTATGACAGGGGGCTGGCCCCAACCCCAGATGTCCTTTACAGCCCCATGTTCCTAAGTAATTTGAGGTGTTAATTCAGTTCCTTAATGAATGGTATATCATGACGGCCTCTAAATCCAAAATGATTTTTTTTTTTTTTCCTGAGTGATTCCATTATGCAGTGCCACTGACGTGCATGTTACCTTCCAAACACCAAGAAAAGGTCTCGGCATGGAGAAGTTCTATTTTAAGACATACACAACAGAGCTCATTAGCACAAGCAAAGTGGTGTGGTGCTAAGATGCTTAGAGTATAAGAAATGGAGATGAAAGACAAAGGTAAGCCAAGGCAAGAGCACCAGCCTTGTGAAAGTGCACGGCCTTTTTTGAGGGAACCAAACCATGGTATTTCCTTACAACTCTTAGTCTTAACATTTCCTTCTTACTTCATATCTTTATACACCAAGCATTGAGTGTTTCGATGAGATTTAAGCAATATTGTGAAGTAAGGTTGTTCATAAATTTCTGAGTGAAGGAGATGGAGACAAGTGCCAGTCTAGAGAACAGGAGCTGTTCTTGATTACTTATTTCTGGCTGTTCATCACTTCCACCTACCTGAGAAGGTAGATCTCCTCCTGCCTCTCATTTTGGTGGTATCTTTTCTTGGTACCCAGTCATACCCCCTGCACTGGCCTTTGCCTTGATGAGTGCAGATACCTTTGGGATGTACACAGAAGAGCACAACTACATCTATTCCCTGAACTTCTCATCCCACCTATTAATAGATATTCTTGGTTGTTTTGGGGTTTTTTTTGTTTGTTTGTTTGTTTTTTTATTTATTATTTTAAGGAATGGAAACACACTTTGGTCACTTGAATGACTCCTTTACAAAAATATGAGCATTGTGAACTGAAATAACTAATGTCCCAGATTGTTTTCCAACACATAACATTTTATGAGTCAGGCAGATTTGCTGAGAAATCTTGGAGAGAAGGACTGCTCGTTTACACGCTCTGAAATGCCCAACACAGCCCTACAGTCCTTCCCTCAGGGTGAAGACTCCCTGTTTTCAGGGCTCGGGGGGAGAAGGTTGTTTGGTTTTGAGGGTTTTTTGGTTGGGTTTTTTGTGGGTTTTGGGGTTTTTTTTAAAGGTAAGTCCCTCAGAGGCAATTGAAAATGCACCTTTTCTGACTGCCAAAAAAATGCTTTCAACAGATGTGGTGTTTAAGGGCAGAAGACAATTGCACTTCATAAACAGCGTTATTCTGGGGCAAGGATGGTCTCTTGTCTGAATGTCACTCTGATACTTACCTTTGTCTTTGAAAAGTGAAACTATATAATTGAAAACTCCCTGCAATACCGTGTTTTCTGCTTGAAGTTTTTATGTAGTGGTTTTTGTTTGAGGTTGTGGGGTTTTGGGTTTGGTTTTGTTTTTTTTTTAATGTGGATCACTTGACAGCGAACTTCACTGTTTCCAATCAAACTGTGAAATAGCAGGTACTTCCCTTAAAGGATACACATGAAGGGTATTATCTTTCTCTCAGCCAACTGCCCACACACAATGTCCAACTAACTCAAAAGGCAATCATCAGTTTTAAAAGCACAATTGAACATCCTGCATGGATCATTTGGAGGATGACCCGATCATGATCTCAGCACAGGACATTGCGTGCCAATCAAGCTATAAGTAGGAGGGCAGTCTGGAGACAAAGACTGAAGGACAGGACATCAAAACTCATTTCCATTTCCTTCTGTGCCTCTTAGTACCCAGTAGTCAGTGGCGATCCTGCCAGCCTTTCCTCAGGCACTCAAGTCCTTGTCATCCAGTTCATGTATCAAGCGCAACATTGTCTTCTGCATAAACCCCCTGTTATACACAAAGCTATGCAAAACACATAGCTTAGAACTGCTTGTTTCATTACCAGTTTGCGTAGTTACGTCTATGCAAAAAGATAAAATAACCCACTGAATGGTCTCCTGTCCGGAGGCCAAGCAGTATAGCTGCATCCATCCAGCTCAAGTCCCTTGCTCCTCCAGAACAGGGAGCATATGCCAACAGCCCACTGGGAAAGGTCTTTAGCCTCTGCTGCGGCTGGAGCTGTGCCCGCACACTTCTGGGGATAGCGACAGGCGAGAACTGTGCCAGCAGCTCTGTTAACAGCCTAACGGTAGGGACAACCACAAGCAGCTGTCAGGCCCTGCCCTGGCCCTCTTTAGCTCACCAGCACAGATAGACTCAACACATCATAGGTTTCTGAGGGAAGAAGTGAGACCTCTCTAGTCATACAGTGGTTTCATAACAGAATGGATAAAACTAACAATGATATCATAGTAAATTTTTTTTATGATTATTTTTTTCTAGAAAATCCCTCAGACGACAGTCTGGGGAAACGGTCTGAATCCAAAGCCCTCTAAGGACAACAGAAAGTCACTCACAACAGCTTCAGTGGGCTTGTGTTAGGCTTTACAGACTCACGGGATAGGCGAGAAAGTAACACCGTGGATTAGAAGCTAGTTAAAAATGAAACAATGAGAATACATGGCACTTTTCAACATAGTAAGGATAGGAAGAGGTTTTTCCTAGGCTCTTTGTTTATAGATTTTGGGGTAATATGTTCTCATAAGTGGCAATACTTGCAAGCAAGAGAAATAGCTGTAGTCAGGCTAGGAAGCACTAAAAGAAACTGTATTTACCTGTTAGCAAGGTAAATGACAAGATGATTAGATAAAACCTATTTTTTTGTCAAATGACCAGTATGTATGAAGCAAAATTTAACAAAACTATGTAACTTTGCCTATTTCGACTTGAGTGCCAAGCTAATGCAGCAAGTAAGAATAAGCACATGTAAAAGCATTAACCATAACGGATAGATCATCAATTACTGTAAATTGCTCCTAAAGCCAGTAGACCTAAATTAATGCAGGTTACTTTGGCTGCAGCGTTGTGACAGCAGTGGTGCCAAAAAATCTGAAAGCAATCATGGATGAATTTGAATTCCTGTAGCATGAAAGGGCACTTACAAAACAGGATTGCTCCACAGAGAGCAGAATTACCAATAGTCTATCTATGAAAAACCATATAGTATTGGTATATTCGACCCCTTGAAAAAAATGAATTAATGGGGTAGCACTGGATGTAAAAGGATCTGCAAATAGATTAATCTTCTGAATCTGTATGGATATGGACCACACGCTATTGGGATATAAAAATACTGATATGGTTCTACTCTCTCACTGTAAGGTAAGGGCAAGTTATAACGAGGACACAACTTCTGAGATGGACAAATGAACTAAAAAGATCAAGTTTTCTGAACGGGACAACAACGACTTCAACTATACACACATAAATTGATCAAATACTGAAAAAAGCCATGTGGAACAAATTCTTGATGCTGTAGGTGAATGCATTCTGAAACAGCTACGTTTAGATAATGCAAAAGCATAAGCTGTTTTTCCACGTATTTTCAAGTAACATGGTGACTGGTGCATGAAATGAATGAAGCTGAGTTGTTACACAAGGAGCTATCACCTGATTTACAAGTTGAACAATACTGGGAGACAAAAGACAGCAATACTGAAGATGGAAATTTAGATAAGAACTAGCAAAACCATCAGAAACCAGTCACGGAAGTTTTAAGGTCAAAACTAAAGAAATTAAAAATTCTTTTTGATACAAGTGCTTAGATAATCTTTGATAGGTTTTTTTTGGTCAATGACAGTCAGATATTTCCCTGACATAATTCTGCTTATTCACAGAAAAAAAATCACAAAATCAGTTTTTTTTCTTTATTTCTGGAACACAGTAGGAAGGTAATGTCCTGAAATACGATTCAAAGGAAGGGATTTCTGCTCACAATACTGAACCTCACTTTTTGGCAAAAACCTTTATGAGAGAATACAAGGTTTTCTGTTTTCATTAGGGCCATGCTGTAGCCTCTTCTATTCTGTGCCTGCGTCTGGACACTGGACAGGTCCTGCACCAGCAGCTATGTCCAGATTCCCGCGTCTGCATTCGGTCTATTTGCCCGACTGCTTCTACCTTCTCAGCCCTTCCTAAATCAGGATCACACTTTGGCCGGCTTGGCAGCAAGGCAGGCAGCGCTTACATCGCCTGCAATGTCTTGTGTCATTCCCACAACCAAACTCATCTCTTGAAAGAGGTCCTCCACCACCAGCACAGCAGTACAGTGGCATCCAAAGCAAATGAAAAGGAAGCAGAAAGGTATGAGAAAAGCTGCAGGGATGAATGGCAAGGTTCACTAAGTTACGGAAGTTTAGCCAGTGTCCTTGCAAAAAGGAACCTGGCTTGAATAAAGTCCATAGAAAGCAGCATAAACTATAGCCTGAAGTCCATAATTATAACATTGTGATGGCTAAGATTAAATATGAATGCTGATGATGGCATTCGTCTCATTTCCTCTGACACCCTAACCTCAGGCATCAATGTCGGATATTGTCAATGGAGAGAAATGGGCATTTCCAGCAGTTTTCATCTAAATGTCTCAGCTGGTGATAAGCAGTCCTTGAGAGGTGTCTCTCTCTTCTGGAGAATCGTCCCTTTGGTGACTTGTTTGCCCACAGAAATTAACTCTTATGTTAGGAGAAATGAATTGCACCCCAAACAAGCAAAGAAAATCAGAAAAAACAAGATGCTTGTAGTGTTTCATATATTAACAGTGGGCATTTCCATTAGCCACCCAAAAAGCTAAATTTGTTTTAAACTTGGCTAGTTCCACTTAGCTCTTTTAGCATTTCTTAGTTCCCCTCAGTACCAGAGCATGATTTAAAAAAATTGGCAATAATAGCAAAATTCTTAATGGACTCTGTGGCCTTCTACCCACTTCTCTCTTTCCTGATAAAATGTCTTTTTGATGCAGAAATTTTCATTTTTTTTAAAAAAATGACATTAATTTCCTTTTTCTTTTTGCAGTTATGGGGTGGGTTGCTGGAGGACCTGTTTGAAAAAACGGCCATGATTTCACAGTGTACGAGATGGCCTTCCTATGTCTTCCTTGAGATAGTCTGCGTCCCACAGACTGTACATATGCTACTGCAAAAATGGTACAAAGGGATCATTTTCTCCTATAAAGTCAAAGTTTTAAGTGATCAAGACTGCCAAAAAAGCACTGCTAATTATCTTAGTTACCTTTACACAAATCCTCTACGTTCTTCTTTTCCTTTGTGCATGCCAATGCATTCCTGCCATTGTAAACTGATTTAAAAGTCAAGGTTTGCAGTACTTTGTGTGGAAAGGACGTTTTTCCTGCAGTATTTAACTGCAGCTGTTGTCGCATCAATCTTTCTTCAAAGTTTCAGTATCCCCTTCGGTGCATTTTTTTTTCACTTCGGTAGAGTTTTGTGACACCCACTATTTCCTCCATCTCTTGTAATTTTATGCATCTCATTCATGTCTCTTCACATTCAGTTCTTTCACTCTTAATAGAAATTAATTTTCCTTAAGCTGTCTTTTTAATATGTATACTGTCACGGCACAAAGCTTACTCATACTTGCAATGCCAGTGTCTCCTGTCTTCCCCCACATTTTTACATTTTTACTTCCTCCACAAAACGCACTGTTTCAAAGCAATAAAGCAAGTAATGGAAAGTACACAATACCAGGGCTTTCTTGGAGACAGGGGCTAAAGGTGCCCAATTCCACAGGAAAACATGCTGATTCCCAATCATATTAACAGAGTTCAGTGCATTAAATATAGCCCCATGTCAGTATTTTACAGATCTGCTGTGCACAATAGACAGTAATGGCTCTATAGAAGCTCTTAGGGCCTTTTATGAGAACTCTCAACACGAGAGAGTCTTTTATTCTTTTTGACAAGTTGATCTTTTAAACTACTCTAGTAAAGGGAAGAATAGACCAAGGCAAAGCTAAAATTTTAGCTTTTGCTCAGCACGGCCAGATCAATGCTAATTAAGAGAAACTATAAAAGAGAGGCTGCTAGGGATTTCAAGTCTAAATGTAATTATGTGTAATCTAACTATTAAAAACAGGTCAGAAAGCTTGATGTTGAGCTTTAATGAATCTCCATTTTCCTCAGACTGAGACACCTGGAATTATATACAGAGCTATCTGAAAAGCATTCACAACAACCCAAATTTAGACCAAACTCACCTGATTTTGGGTCTTGTTACGACAGCCAATCTATTAGAGAGTTGCATAATCTTTTTCTGCTCTATATAGGCAGTCAGTGGAGTGAGCAGAGCACGGAGGGGATGTGATTTCAGTAATCCATGTTGCTGAGGAAGCTTACAGCTCCATTCTGAACTAGATTTTTTTTTTTTTTTTCCCCTGGGTATAAAAGCATAATTCTTTTCAGGGTCAGATGAAGTATGCTGCAATAATAGAGGTGTGAACTACTGAAGACGTTTAGTGTACGATCAAGCCGTCACGCCTGCATTATTTCCAGCAAAGATGGCACACAGCTCCCCAGAGATGGGAAAGTATGTCATCTTTTGTTGTGTTTTGTTTGGGTTTTTTGGTTTTGTTTTGGGGGTTTTTTTTTGTGTGTCAGAGATTGGTACGAGCCGTTCAGAATTGGCAAAATGCTTAGGAAAGAAACCTCGTAACTGGGGGGTCTGTGGACAGTTTGCCATGGGCAGAAGACTGCCTTATGTCGACGAGCTCCTCCAAATTTTTCCTTTCTGCCTTTCTGTTTGTGGAGAGAAAGGGTAATTTTTTAGTGGACCAATTGATAAAATCAGAAAAACTGTGAAGTTTTTGGACACACCTTCTCCAGGTCTGACAACATTCTGCAAAACAAATGCAAGCTAAGAACAGCTGTTCAGAATTTAACGAACTATCTTCACCAGTCAGACCATTTGAGAGAAAAGGCAGCATGCACCTGTGAAGCAGAAGGGGGAGTTTTGCAGAGGTCGAGGTGATAAGGTGGTTTCTCCTATGGGAAACAGAGAGCAAGACAGGTAATTCATCAGCGGTGCAACACGGAAGAGTCCCCAAGGAAAACAGAAAGTTTCCTACAGATATAACTTTTGCCAAGCTGGTACCTGGGTTCAGCTAGCTCCCAAATGGAAGCGGCAGGCAGAGATCAGAGGTGACATCAGGGCTGCCGCTGGAGTGGGGCAGCATCCCCACAGGACAACCAGGTTGAGTTCTGCAGGGGGAGGGTGAGACTAAGGCACTGTGGAAATCCAGAGAGGACTGGGGCCTCTGTGCACAGTCCTCAGAGAAAAGCATCAATCATTCCAAAATATTTTCCTGGAGCGCTGCCACCATCCTTTGGTACGACAGCAGAACAGCACCGTCGGCTATGTTAAGCATTGCAGGAGGTCCAGAACTGGGAATAAAAGTCTGCTCCTTCCCAGAGAAGTAGCAAGGGTACATCTATCACTGCTCCTTCCAGTCTGTCTCCTGGCCTGAAGTCAGACTGGGGAATTTATAAAGTCAATGTGGCCAAATCCAAGTTTTCTTCAGGTACGTGCTTGAAACTCCGCAGTTCCAGTCACCAAGCACAACTCTCACAAACATTTCAAATTTAATGAAACCATCCAAACATCAAAATTATAAAGATGAAAATGAAAAGCATATGCTACCATAGATTATCAGTGGTTTACGCTATTCAGGATTCTTTTTATCTGCCTATGACAGTTACACCTGAAGGCTATGTTTGATACAGAGGGTGGGACTCCCAAAAGTACCATTGACGTGACCTGCCTCTTGCCAAAGGCAAACTCACTTCATTTAACTAATAGTCACTGCCTCGCAAATATGTCACCTTGAGTTATCATCCTTCCACTGTACCAGGACACAGCATGAGTTAAAAAGCCCCGAGGACTTCTGGGCCTTGAAAGACATGCAATTACACTGGAGATGAATACAACAACTAAATGCTTTACAAATCCGTATTTTTTCCTGCTATTTGAAGAAAAGGGCATCAGAAATGGCTGAGTGGCTGAAAGATGGAAAAGCATCTTTGCACCTGAACATCTGATGTTCTTTTTCATCCTGATTTTTAATCTCTCTCATCTGAGCTGTGAATTTCAGGGTCCGTAGCTAGTGGTAAACAACCGAGACAGTGGGATAGATGTTTGTTCAGGAGTCCACTGGTATTGAAGCGATACTAGGTCTTACTCCGCACCTACACTGAAACTGTGTGGGCTGAACGAAGCCAGTCATCAGCCAGCATGAAGTCAAGCATGAGTTCCTGCAACAGACAGAAACACCCATTGGAAAGGGTATCTCTCCAAGGAAATGATCTACAAAGTAAAGCTGTGAGATTTTCAGGACCTTTCATTCTGTCAGGTTGATGCACTGTCCCTCAGAAGACCTTGCTACTGCCGACTACTTCAAACCTGAGGCACCTAATGCAGGTTCCTGGGTTGGAAAATGTGCTAAAATACCCAGCTCTACCCATATGCTTCATTCTCTGCTGCTTTTCATGTTTAACATGCATTTTCAAAAGGATTTTATTTCATATTTGCTTGTAACCTTCTCAAGATGATACAATCACAATAGCTTTAGATGGATTACAAAATAAAAGGTCATTGCCCATATCCCCACTTTCCAAACACCCCCTATACACACATCTCTTACTCAGCACCACTGATGTGCTCAAATCTGCCACCCAAACCAAGGCTGCAGCTTGCTTCGATGCTGAAACTGGCTCAAAGAGTCCAGCTCCCGCTGGGTAAAGGAGAGCAAGGAGTAAGCCCTAAGTTCATGATTAGGATATGCTTACGAAGAGGATCCCGGGCTGGCCTCTCCACCACATGGGATTAGATCATTAAAGGTGATGGGGAAATGAAGGTCAGGTTTAACTCACACACTGACACTTGCTCTCGTTACTCTGCTAATGCCTCTGCAGGGCTAGTGCCTGCCAAAATACTGTTTGTCACGGTGGAGCCTTAGGGTTTGAGGCTATGGACATTAACTATGGCATGGAGAGGTCAGGACTGGGAGAAATGCCTTTAGAGCAATTCACATAAGAAAATTGCTCCCACGTTAGCACTGGCTGGGTTGCATCCCAGCACCCACTGGGTCCTGCCTGGCTGCCCCCACCTGCCTTCACACTGACTATGCACTGAGTGATAGCTGTGTTCTAGAAACAGAAACAGAAATAAAGAAATGAAATTAGAATCAGTCCCATACAGATGGCTCTGTCACTATAAAAGCCTCCTGCTCTCAAATTAACATTTGTTTATACATAAATTTAGAACACCATAATAAATTAACACCCTCCCAATAGAAATGAACTCTTCTGAGTGGTTCTTCTCTACCCAGTGGACAGAGGGAGGGGGAAAATGCTATTTTCCCTTGAAGGCATTCACAGCAGAAATTCAACAGCAGCACAAACAGTAGAAGTATTGTAGATGGAGTAAACGCTTCCCAGATGCCAACATTCACTGTGCACAAAAGACTTGGTTAGGGTTGGTAACTTTGCAAACACCAACTTGGAGTAGATACAGAGTACCTATATCAAACTCTCAAATCTAAAAAAAGTGTACAGCCAGGTATTAAATCAATAAAGCAGTCAAGCTTACAGTTTATGCAACGAGGAAGAAAGTTACAGGTCTTGCGGGAGGGAAAAAAAAAAAAGTAATAATAAATAATAAAAAAAACCACCATAAAAATGAGAAGTTTTAGCACACTGACCAGGAAAGTGATTTGGAGCTGTTTAAGAGATTAAGGATTTTTACTGTGAGAGAAAAATCCCAAAGCTGTTAGTCCAATATGCAGCTGAAATAAAGGTGGCAAACAGAATGTGTGGTTGCTAGGAGAATATAACATAAATCAAAAGCACTACTATAATTGCTATACACTGTAAGGAAGCGATAAGACCTCTCTTGGTATGTTATACCTAGTCTTGGTTATCACATCGAGGAAAGCTCCCATGCTTTTTCAAAGAATGCAGTGCAGAGCAAAACAAAGTGAATAGCAAGCCTGCAAATTTTAAATTATTAACTACAAAAAGAGTTTGGGTGAGAAACTCACAAACAGCAAAAAACAAAAGCTGACAGATGTGAGTCTGAATGTTGAGTATTATTCATCAAAAAAAAATCTGTTGAGGCCTGTCAGCCCCAAAGTTTGGTTATTTTTCAAATTCTTGCCCCTTCTTGAAATCAATGAACTACACAAACAGTTCATAACCACCACTGTGTCTGTCATATCTCCAAGGTTACAACAGAAGCACTTTCAAAGTCATCTCTCCTGGTCAAAAGTAACCCAACTTTGCAGCCAGTCCTAACCCAACAGTAAAAATATCAAGTGAGATCTCATCTTACACAGATTCAGATGTGAGTCTTGGACCTTGATCCAAGGCTCTTTCTAGCAGAGGCCTCCTGAAATACATTGGACAAATAACTTCTTCATGCCACAGTTGCCTGTTGCAGAAGGGGGCTAGTGGGACTTCTTTGCCTTCCAGGAGTAATGTGACAATGAACGCATTAAACAACAATGGAATAACTTAAATGAAACATTATTTCTCGTGATAAGTTGGCAGATTCTGCGTCCCTTGCATGCCAAACATACTCTGATAGGTTTTAGAAATGTGGGATGCAAAAAGGGGAATGGACGTCTCACGCAAATGTCATAGGAAATGGCTCTTAGTTTTCACATGTGTACAAAAAGATAAAGGATGATCCAGAGTCATCCCACCTGACTTTCAGCTCTTGGCTCAAGGCACTAAGTTGGGAGTGCAGCTGAGCTACCTCTAACTACAGTCTGTGCCCAGGAATGGTTTCCCTTCAATGAGTTCAGCTATAGCCTCTCCAAAAGGGGTCAAACTACAGCCCATCTGTCAAGGTAGAGTTTCAATCCAACATCGTAATCACCCTACTCCATCATTAGCTCCATGTGTCAGCTAGACAGTCTCTGCCCTGGGTGAATGGCTCTCACAAGCTTCCTTTTTCACTGCACTTCAGGTGACTCCAAAGATCTTGGTTTGTGCTTCTTCATTTGTAACTCATGTATCCCCATTAATGATCTATTTGTTGATCTATTGACCTTGGTTTTAAGTTTGTTAAATATACGGTTAGTCATAAACTGCAGCAGTGTAGACATAAAACAAGCACTACAGAAGAAAAGCTTATTACCAAATGCTTTTATTTCTTATTGTAAGAGAAATCAAAAGAGCATTAGTGTCACTAGTCTATTTTGCTAATACATGAGCGTAAGTATAAACCTTTTTCAGCACAAGAAATGCAACAGTCAAAGATTGACACTGCCCAGGCCAAAGCTGGAAGCTCTGGGACAGATGCTTGTGAAGAATGTTTCATATATCAGGAAAATAAATTACTTTTGGACATGTCCATGAAACCTCACTGACTATAAAGTCAGCCTGCAGGAGACCAGCCTTCTCACTTAAATTCATCAGTAAGGTTGGATGAACCCAAGCACGTAACTCCCTGGGGCAAAGAGAATCAGGTCTGTGCATCAAAAGTAAAATACTGCTGCTGTTATCCAAGCTACCTGTTGGAAGTGGGAGAGGATCCTACCGTGTGGATACAGTGGGGATGGAATTAGGCAGGTTACTACCAAAAATGATACAAATGCTAAAAAAGATTCAAGAAATAAGGCAGGAACAGGACGCAGGACCTGATAAAGTGCTAGCCAAACTCCAACAAGGCCCAAGGAAAAAGAGAAACACTGTAAAATTCTGGATAAAAGTCCCTTGTAGTTGGGCAAAAAAGAAAAAGCCCACAAAATGAAACAAAAACCCACAGGCAAGTCTAGGTGGAAAATTCTTTATAAAAATGCCAGAGACTTCACATTTCTCTTTTCATTTAAAAAAA
>VXBL01009105.1:429944-455153 GCA_013400195.1 Aramus guarauna | reverse complement strand
AAAAAAAAAAAAGGAGTAAATATGTGTGTGTGTGTGTAAAGTATGACTATTATAAAAGTAACACCATATTTTCATCAAGTATTGCTCTGACCCGCTGTGCAACATGCTATATAAATCAGAACAGAAAGAGAGCTCGTGCACCAGAAATCTCAAGCCAAATTCCAGAGAGGAGACAGCACACAGATATGGACAGGCAGACAGGAGAGAAACAGGGGAGGGAATGAAGGATGGTAAGGAGCAGCAATTTGAAGGATGATAAAGGATGACAGTGGGGTGGTTTCATAAATGCTTACACAGAGCCCCTCTCATACAAAGGAAGAAAGTGTGGAAGTCCTTATTTGCAGATGGATCCAGGTAAACAGCACTCACATGTACCATCACATCTTGTGAGTGTGGCTCAAATGCTCGTTAGCGGCTTTCAATCCTTTTTCTCTTTTAATTCCTGCACACATAACCACGCTGCTGAAAGGCGCCAAAGGATGCTACGTCCGGACATAGATGATTTTTTTTTTCTGCCCAANGAAGGATGATAAAGGATGACAGTGGGGTGGTTTCATAAATGCTTACACAGAGCCCCTCTCATACAAAGGAAGAAAGTGTGGAAGTCCTTATTTGCAGATGGATCCAGGTAAACAGCACTCACATGTACCATCACATCTTGTGAGTGTGGCTCAAATGCTCGTTAGCGGCTTTCAATCCTTTTTCTCTTTTAATTCCTGCACACCTAACCACGCTGCTGAAAGGCACCAAAGGATGCTACGTCTGGACATAGATGATTTTTTTTTCTGCCCAACTGCTCCTACAGAAACTGTTTTCCTTCCATTTCCACTTGTGCTGTCACTGGAGTCATTAGCGGGTGTTAGCTCAGCTTCCCCTGGGTCACCACGGCCACACAGTCCTGGGGCTTTGTACAGGGGTCATTTGCCCAAGGAATCCCACCCTCCATTGCAACTCATTAGACATTACAAATAACCTGCTGACTCCAAAAATGAGGAAGACTTGCTAAAAAACACACACTTCCCTTTTATCTGCTGGTCCTGAGGGCACAAGTCACAGGGTGCATTACAAAAGGTCCATAACCCCCGCAGGGCACAGCCAATCCTCACAGTAATAGCTGCTCCTCATTCACAAAGGGCCCAACCTTTCCTTACAGCAGAAATGCCCACAAGTTCAAAAGAAGCTGTGGAAACCTGATGCTTCTCCATTACGTTGTTGCCTCAGGAAGGCAGCGTGCACTAGATGGGAGATTCTTTGCTAGTTATTTCTTTGCTGGGCCAGTTTCCAGAACTCTTAAACAGGATGCCATACCTTCTTTACTTTTTAGCGACCCATAGCTCTTAAAATAACATTATATTGCTGGCTGAAAGAGCAGAAAAAAAAAACCAAACCAAACCAAACCAACAACAAAAAACCCACAACACAAAACCAACCCAAAAAAACCCCTCCCTGGGCAATGGAGCTACTAAAGTCTGGTCTTCCATGGCTCTGTGGCTCATGGCTAGATTCTCTGATGTCTAACAAGGTCTCAGCTGCCTCTGATGATCCTTTGTCTGAAGGATTTCTATTAATCCTCCTTTGTACAATGCCTCCATTGTCCCAGTGAGTAAATCCATACTGCTGCCTTTCATATTGTGGAGGCACAAAAAGAATCTCCCTCTATGAAGTCACTGATTTTCATGATGCTTGTTGGGCCTTTCATCAGATTTGGTTGACATTGGCAGTTGAATTAAAAAACTACTGGGGAGGAGCAGGAGAAGCAAGTATGCATTCACACACATACTGTGATCACGTAACACCTCATTTCCCCAGGAAACCAGGCTAAAGATCTTACTCTCTGTACATGCCATTGAGCAACCACATCCACCAGGACAAAATTATTCAGAGTATATCACAGAGGCAAGTTTTCAACACGTACGTTGTGCTAACTATGCTCAGTCAATGCAGAATCCACCAGCTCCAGGCTCTGAATTAACATGCAGACCAGCAATACAAAAACCCAGTCTTTTTTGCAGTCTCAGTTCATCAGTTCAAGCAGGGATGAGCGTACTTTATTTTTCTCCCCAGATGGTTGGAAGCTGCAAAGTAATTTAGCAGCCTATGTTCTTCTAAAAAATTATCATGCTTTTTCTTTCCTGGGTGACTTCTACATCCCCTGCTGACTCGTTTAATGGTACTAAGAGTTACAGAATGATATTGTTTTTATTATGTACCTTCTTTATTTTTAAATTGCATTTTGACACATAGTCTATCCATTCATGGGTCTAAAGAAGCTCTGCCCAAGTGCCTCCAATATCTAAGTAACAGAATGGCTACCTTGAAAAGACACTGAAAACAAGCCAAGGTGCCTTTGGGATGCCAGTGTTCATTTTCAGTTCTTTCATTCTGTCATTCTCTAAAAATGCCATGAAAAAACGTACTGACTTGTGAGAGTAAGGGAAACACTTCAGGAGAGGTTTTCCTCTGGATTTTAGTCCTAGCTTGGAGCCACGTAGAGAAATCAGAAAATGACATGATTTTAAGAAAAGATTGTTCTCTTCACTAAGTCCTCACAAACGTTGGCATCTTCCTGCCCCCTGTCCACCCAGGACCACGGGGTATGACTGCGGGGCTGGTCCCCTCAAAGAAAAAAGGGAAAGGGCCACATGTCTCTGTGCTAATAAACTAACAAGTGTCAAGGACCATCTGTGGGTGCTAATACCGAGACGTTTATGAAGTCAAATTGTTAACACAGCCACAGGCATGGTTTTGCCACCTAGCACTCCCCCAAGCAACCACTGGGTGCAGTTTGGGACTTGACACAGGTGCTGACCCATTCCATTTGGGAGGCTCCAAGAGGTTATCAATAGAGATGCAGGCTGTTCATGCCAGACGGCTTCAGTGTCTGAGACCTGTCCCTGGCACATTTAATCTACTGGAGTTCAGGCAGCTTGTCAGTCTAAGGGAACAGAAATGTGCCGGCTGTTCTGCACGGGGACATCACATCCCCTTCTCCTGCTGCCTCTCCACAAGGACCAGGCGTTACAGAAGAGACCGCGTAGGGAAGCAGCAGCAGAGAAGGGAGCACTGTGCCTAGGGACACCAGGGACAATTAATTCAATCCCACTAACACTCAGTCCAAAACTATTGCTGGCAGATTACAGGGTAGCAATCTGAAGAGTGCTCTAACATGAGGAGCGCAGCAGGGAGAGGAACAGGTCATACCACAGCAGCACAGGACTTCCAGCCTTCTGGCACCCAGGCTTCAGGCCACACCAGATAATTCAGTCTTCTGTTGACAGAGAACAAATGGACTTGGTCCAGAAGAGATCAGAACTCATTTAAGGTGATGGTCATCATCTTGCCTAACTCACTGGAGACTTGAAGCAGAGCCCTCTAACTTGTTGGTCCGTGACAGAGCCCTGAGTTGCACCAGGGAGAGCAGCACCCATGTTTCTCCAGAGCTCAGCTGAAATCTGTTCTGCACACTCAGGTGGACTTTTTTGTCCTGCAGCTCATGGTCAGCTGGAGACAGTCCCCTCCTGGCACAGAAAAGCCTCCTATCACAATTAGCAGTCAGCCATACAAGACCTCCCCTAACAAGCTGTTTCAAGCTACTGCTCCAGGGTAAAAGGCACATGCCCCTAAACAGAGATGGCTTGAATGCTCCAAGCTACATCTTCCTGGCATTTCTGAGTTCAGCAGCAGCAGCTAGAGGCACCCAGGTCATCTCTGCCATCCATCAGGAAGAGCTCTCAGGATCAAAAATATCCCAGGAAAGCCAGCTGGGGCTCTGACTGCTCCCTTCCAGGCAGCAGCTACTGAGAAGAGTCAGTAATGCCCAAGTGGTGGGAACTGGGGATCTACAAGCCTCTCCCCAACTTCTGCCACTGACCTGCAATGAAATAGCAAGCAAAACACAGTAGGGATGTTCTCTTAGAGCAGTTTAAAAACAACTAGCACACATCTCTAATAAAAGGCTCACTGCAATTCAAACGCAAAGCAATTCTGTGGTAGACATCATCTCAAAAGATATTTGATTTTTGCCCCTCCCTCTCCCATGCCACTTTTTCCTTTGGTTCATCTCTAACTGTTCATTTGCCTTAACCACAGAGACCAGTAAGGCAAGCTTTGGGAAATGTGCCAGCATTATTTAAAGATTTATCCCAGCTGCAACAAAATCCTTTCATGCTTCTGATTGCTAATTACAAGCAAATACTTTGATAGCAGTGGAAATCGGTTAACTATCCTCCCACCTTTCAAGGCACTGCGTCAAACTTGTCACTACGTATGAATGCACGTCTTAATCCAGTTTGATCACAACCTGGAACGAATAAACTAAGAATAGGCTGATGCAACTGAGCACATGAAAGTCGAAAACATTCGCTTACTATTTGGGACTCCATTTCTATTCGAATTAATGAGCATGGTGCTATAAATATCTAATTTCCATGAATTTCAAATAATGTGGGAGGCACATCTGGGATGTCAGTGTTGGGAAAGAAGTATCTTTGCTTCTTTACTGCAGCAAACCAGTGACATTTCCATTTTGACTTGAGGCCCCAGCCGAGACCCCGCAGGAACTGCGACTTCTTCCTGCCAACACTTGACCCTCCCTGGAGGATTTTTAGCCGGTGACCACTAGTGTTGGGAGAAATGCAACAGAAGCTGGCAAAACCCCACAAACTCTAACCTGCTTAATTAACTGTGTTCGAAATACTATCCACATGAACAAGTAAAGAGAATGGACTTCAGCCAATAAGCCAAATTCAGCATTGCTGTTAGCAAATACACATATTCACTGTAAGAAAGCACACTTCCATGATTTAACTTGGTGCGTGCTATTGAAGGATATCTATTAGGATGCTTGTCTTTTACCTGGAATATATTATCTCTCTGAATGTTGCTATGAATGTGCTGCCTTTCACAGTGTTTTTTGTTTATCTGACAGCACATTCAGCTCCCTGATATCAGGCTTTGCACCTTGAGTTTGAATATGCCTCTATCACACACCTACAGCTTTCCATCACAGGCAATAAATGTATTTATTTTATTTTTCTTGAATCTAGTTTTGTGTAATGCTTTCTTTGCTTCAGAGAGATGTGCATGGCTACATACATGCTAAAACTGTTTTCCCAGAAATGAAGATCAGTGCTTAGGAATTCTGCTCAGATCAAGAGCTGCAACTGGAGACGGATAGAGAGATGTTAAGTCCCAGAACAGCAGTTCCTCTTGGTTCCTCTTGTTGTTGTGGATGTTTTTTAGTGGTTTGTTTTTTGGGTTGTTTTTTTTTTTTAATGCACAAGCAGACAACTGCCTCATTCACTCAGTCACAGCAGTTTTAGGATCCATATGTTCTTCAACAAGATCTGGCAGAAGATTTCCACTGGAACAGATTTCCACCAGGAAAAGCCAGATTGAGAAAACTAGGTCTGTTTACGCAATCATACCAATTTTGACAAAATTTCAGAGGAAAGATAAATTCTGATTTTAATCAGCTCCAGTCTCAGCAGTTGATTCATGCACACAAAAAAAGTGCAGAATTGAAACCTCATCCTTTATAGATTTTTGTTTTCTGGCTCCTTGTGTAAAAACCTTGAATGAGCAGAAAAAAGGTCTGGATCCAGTTCCACCATTAATCACTTCTGCAGTCTCCTGGTATGAGACTGGAAGTGGGTCTCGATATTATGAGGGCGAAAAAAAATTCTCAATGTTACTACTGCTTTAGACGTACGTGCACGGCAGGGGCATGGGTTGCTTCCATGCATATTGGTATGCTTCAAGCAAGAGCTGTGCTACAAGAAAAACCTTCAGGACCGGTCAACAGAGCTCTGCTTTCAAATATTTCAAGCAAAACTGTGCCAGCTTATTCAACACTGAAACACAGACTAAAGCACTGCATTATTACTCAGAAATGCAGAGTCTCTTCTTCCATTAGCTGCATTAACGCATGGACAGCCTGTATTATGGGCTGTATTATGCCTGACTTTATTCTACAGCTTTCAAACACGTACTGAATTTTTTCTATTATGAGTGACATCTACCTAGATCCTTGAATAAAACAGACGCTAGAAACTAGAGAAGCTCCTACAAAAGGTGGCACTGAACCTGCAGCCTTTGGTTCCCAAAGCATAAACCCAATCCCTAGAAACAAAGAGGACAGGTTTGGTTAATAGAAGTAGCCCTTGAGATGACCAGACCTGAACCTGTCAGCAATTCACATTTAATACAGAGTAGATTAAAAGTTAAGGGGGAGTTTAANAAAAAAAAAATAAAAGGGAAGTTAAAAAAAAAAAAAAAAAAAAAAAAAAAAGGAAATTAAAAAAACCCTGAGATTCTACCGATGAAGAAATGTCTCCAGGTCAACAACTCCTGAGCAAGTAACCTATATAATTAACCACCACAAATCTCTCTGATTACCCTGCAAAACCATGCTAATTAGGGAAGTGAGAAGAATTTAGAACATGAGAGATTTATTTTCAAGAGAGGATATACACCAGGACAAATGACAGAGCAGCCCAAAGCTTCTCTGAGGTAAGCTTAGAAGGACAATATTCTCCAATTGCCCACCAGTACTTGAACCAGGCAGTGCTTGAACCCTGCCAGCTCCATGGGTATCACTAGTCCCCAAAAAAGCATCCAATAGGAAAACTTAAGAATGCAAAGATGAATTTTACAGCCTGAGCTAATCCCTAATTTTTAACATACAGTAGCAGCCTGAAATACTTTATGTATTAAACAAAGGACACGCATAATTCCTCTCACAGTAAAAAATTGCACTGATGGAAGAATGTAAATCACTTCTTGCTTTGTAGCCCTGCTGGCCTGCAAGGTATGTCACAAATTTGCATGACAATCCCAAGCTTTTGGGTTTACACTTGGGTTTCTGAGTCTGGAATAAAAGGTTTTAGAAAAATCACTTGTAGACAGAGACCTCCCAACTCCTGTCTGAGAAGGTATCTGTGAATTTTCCATCTTGGCTTTTCTAGCAATGTTTCATATGCATAAAATATGCCCCAGAAATGAAATGTTTCAGGATGAACCAGGGAAAATCTGTTGTGTAGAGCACAAATCTGGCTTCTACTGGACTGCTGCCCAGGTACTCAAAGATGATTTAGGCCCCTGAGTCACAGTGCAGTTGATCCATATAGATTTGGTACTCCTGAAGTAGGACCATTTCCCAGTATTTTAATCTGCAGAGGCATTAGTAGCTGTTTTTCTCCATCTCACCATTTCATTTATTGGATGACTGGACTTTGGAGTAGATCCAACCAGTCCTCAACCCCCATAGACATTGTCCCTCTTGGTGCTGAGCAGTTGCAACTCTGAGCACACGCATGAGCCCTCTTTAGGGGTGTCTGACTGTTTAGGACAAAGCTGTGCCAAAATTTCTGCTAGTGTGAACGAGCACATTTCCACTGACTCCAGCAGCACCGACACAAGCAAAGAATTTGGCCACATGTGATTCCTGCACAAACAAATAAAGATGATACAGATGGGTACTATTCTTTATGTTGGAGTTACCAGCCAGTGAGCTGAATTAAATCCTAAGCTCACGGTCAGCAGGAGTGTAGGGCTGATTCAGTAGCCACGCACCTGCAGGAAGTCACTCACCCCTCTCAAACAGGCTGCTCCCAGGCAGCGGAGGATTTCTGTTTGGCAGAATTTCTCATCAGCTTTGCACAGCTGTAATGAGTAAAAACAGTCAGGGACCTTCAATGTAGCTTAGAGAACTTGTTTCATTATGATGGGAAGCATTTGACAGTTTGATGGTTGGACTTGATGATCTTAGAGGTCTTTTCCAACCTTAAAGATTCTATGACTCTATGATTTGCATTCTTTTTTTGATAAATGCCCCAAAAATAATTCCGTAGGTACTAGTATGGAAAAGAAATAAACAATTAAAATCATAGTCTGCCTTTATGTAAGAGACTTCTGAGCTGCCTCCACCCAGCATGGAGCAAAATAACCCCATACCTGTCAATCTGAGAATGAGGGAGAACCAAAGTTCTCGGCGCGGTTTGCAGTGACGTGCTCAGGACCCAGGATCAAGTCACGGTGCCCTCAGCCCAGTTTGCTGCAGTGGGAGTCTTTCAAGCTCTGCTTGTTAACCACATTTTCAAAGACCGATCTTCAGTGCACTTCTCCTGATTTTCTTGTATGAGCTGTACAACGCCAGTTAATTGGCTCTGTCTGAAATAGCCTCCTTAGCATATAAAAATCTCTCCATGTCTTTTCTTTTTTTTCCTTCTGCAGTGCACTGTGAAAGGAACTTTAAAAGAGAATTACAGAAGTAAGTGAAAACCAAACAGGTCACAACTTAAACCTTTTCAGATGGAAAGGGGCAGGATGAAATGGATGTCACAGTAAATGCTTTCCTCTTATGAAAGGAGCTTTTTTTTTTTTTTAAAAGTATCTAAATAGATTAATTCCACAGTGGAAAAAAAAAGTGTATATATACTTTGTTTGGGATTTTTAAAAACTGATATGCAGCTACCTAACTTTGCTGAATAAATAACCTCGTTCTTCTCCTGTGGGAGGCTAAAGCCTATCTGGAAACAGTCCCCTCACAGGGGGAATCTCAGGTTGGGAACCCAAATGCCTCAGATGCCAAGACGGTAGTCAAAGGCTGCAAATATTGGACATTCAACCTACCAAAGAGAGGCTAAGATCCAAGTTGAAAACCTGAAGAGAATAAAAAAAAAGTATAGCTCGACATTGCTTCTCATTTTGAAAATGTGCAAACCCATTACAAGTGCTAAATGTATCAACACAAACTGAACTGAAACTACAGCACAGCCTACAGATCACAAGACAGGCAGAAATGGAATAGTCAGGACCAACAACATTTATTATCCCTAGGGAAAAAAAACCATGTAGCTTCTCCATAACAGAATAAAAATTAAAGAAGCTGAAGATGAGAAAAGCACAGAATTCAGTATGCAACTTACTATTGTATCTTAGTTTTAGTAGAAAATAGTTAATTGCTGCTGCCAAAAGATAAAACCAAATTAGACAGAACAGTCCTGATTTTCAGCCAGTCTTGGGACTTTCTGCTCAGAGCAGGTGGAGGGAAGGAGCCTTAGAAGTAACACAGGAGGTAGACAGAGTGCTAAATATTGCAAATCACGCAACAGGCTCAACTTGCCACTGGCACGTGAAGACTTCATGACTTGACCCCCTGGAGATCAGGCTCTCCATCACTGGGGTGCTGTGAAGGGCAAAGAGCACAGGGAGCTTGCTAAGCTGGAAACACGCGGCCATGCATTGCACAATACGCTGTGGCAGGAGGGGGTTGCAATGTTTGACAGCCACCCAGTGAGTAAGAAGGGCCCTGATGAGAAAAGCCGTATTGGCTGCCAAAATACAATGCTGCAACTCCTCTTTGGCCTCAAGGTTTCACACACAAAGGTCACCCCAGAGGAGGGGAGAAAGGGTGGCTTTGTGCTGAGAACGGCATGCCAGAGTTGGGTACCCCATGTCCCAACCTATTTCAAACATTTCAGCGTCATGACAGCGTTGAGACTCAACTGGTCCATTACTGCTCATCTCTGGCTGTTACAGTAGTTTCTTGGGATGCTGGAAACTAGTGCCTGCTGGAGCAGCCTTAGAGCCACCTCTATTCCTTGTGCTTTCCTGATTTCCCTTGTGGTCTTTGGCTATACCCAATGATCAAGGTCAAAACATGCTGTAACTGCTCATATAGCACTCACATTTTCTTCTGAAACTTTGCCCTCAAACACAGGCCACGGCTATAAATTTAAACTAGCAGCCAACCATTGCTGGCTATCAATCCATGAGTGCAACCAATGCACAAGTGAAGATAATGCACACCAATAGTACATCACTGTAGCCCACTTGTTCTGGTTCAATAAAACATGCTATTCATTTCTAAACAGCACAGTTTCCTCAGTCTGCCAGTTTTCTGATCTTTATTTGAAGGAAGAGGCAGCTTTGCAGAAGGACTATGCCCGGTTAGACAGCAAGACTCTTTAATGGTGTATATCATTGCTCTAAAAAATCTAAAATTCATTTCAAGTCCCAGCAAGGCAGGAGAATACAAGCCAGCTTACAGAAAATTAAGTATGTATGTATTAAAAAAAAAATTGCTGCCCTTTTTCTGTCATATAATGAAGGAAATGGGAAAATAGGGATATTACAGAGAGACAAAAAATGTCAAAATCTCATGATCAAAATATTTTTTTGAGCACTGTAGCGATTAGCACAGTGTGTTTGAGTCCAAGCGAACAAAAACCTGGGCTTGAATGAGGAGACCTCAGAGCTTCACTCAAGCCAAGCATCTCTGCTTCCCCACTGATAAACAGTGCTGGGGAACAGAGGTCCTCTGTGAAAAGGTGCCAAGTACCATTCAGCAAAAAATCATAGTTTAAAGCATTCAGGTCACTATATAGTCCTCTGCTCCTGCTCTCTGCATGCAGCAAACATGGAGAAAAAGCAAAGGAGGGAGGTTCTCCATGACTTTTATTGAGAACTTGGCAACCTGGACCTAACTGAACACCACGTAGGAGTTTTGCTCTGCAGAAGCCAAGCGAAGGACCCATGTCTTTTCACATATCAGGGGCATGGACTGCAGAAAGTCATCAGACCTGCCCAGATGAGGTTGGAGATCCCAGAAAAGCCCCTTTGTAGGACTGTGACCTTACAACTAATAAACACTTAGTAGTATTCTGTATTCATCCCATAGGAGTTCTGGGCACCACGTATTCCTTACCTGTGTGATATATTGATATATACAATAGTTTACAATATGCAGTAAGCACAGGAAGACTTTTCCAAGAGTCCATAGAAAACTTAGTAATGGAGCAAAACAGTGGTAAAGTCCAAAATCCTAGATTATATGCACTGCCTTGCAGAGAATTAAGCACCTAACAATAAGATCCTGTCATTTTACTGCAGAGGGACTTCCTGCAAAGCAGCCTGAAACCTTGTGAAAAAGGCTAACTTGCATTCTGCACCCCTTATCTCCCTTGGCCAAAAGAAGACTCCCACTCACTCCAGATTCACACTGCTCAGTCTCCCCTCTGGACACATCAACATATTTTTTTCCCCCTGAAAGGTGGGGAAAGCTGATGGCTTTCTTTAGAAGCATGACTGGAAAGGTGGTAACTGGAGAAACCAGATCTCATCTGTGTTTTAGGCATGCTTTTAACCTCCTCTCCAGTTTAATTCCTGTGATTTAGATGGACATTTAGGAAAACTCTTTTTCCAGATCCCCACTGCCCCTGGACACATAGGAGGCACTGAGTAACTCAATCCTATCAAAACTAGCACTTCTAAATCTCTGAGGACTATTGAAGTCAGGAAACTCATTGGTCATGCACCTTAGTTGTTTCCAGAGTTAGTGACAGAGAAGCTGATGGCACTTTTGGACATAACTTGTAAAATTTCACCTCAATACCGCTGTGGAACATCTTCCTGTTATCAGTTATGGTCCTCAACTCTGACTGTACAAAAATATTTACAAATACCATCCTTTGATCTGAGTTAATTTAAAAATCATTCAAAGGCCAAATTTAAATTTTCCTGAAACCACGGTCTAAGTGTTTCATTTGCACAAAATGGATTGTATTTTTGATAGAAGATGGAAGCAAGGGACTGCACATGAAACTGTTATTCCTGATGGCAGTGGATACTCCTAAATCAAAATCATTCAGGAGCAGTTTTAAAGGGCTAGAGCATTTGAAGTGTTTGGAAGCATACGCCTACTGAAATCAATGCAAGATAGGAACCTACATTTCCAGACATAAATAGGCCACCACCACTGGCCAGTGGTCTCCAGGGATGCCACTAGACCACCTCCGTGCAAACACCTTCCTGTATAAAATAAAAAAATAATTGAGAGGTTGGTTTATCATTGGGCAGCAGTGCAGCCTGGACTCCTTTCTTTTGCTCTTCCACAGACTGCCCAGAGAAACCCAGGAAAATTAGGTGGGCTTCAAAATTACATGGCCTAAATTTCAGGAAAACACCCCTGGGATGCTCAAAAAAGAAAGAAACAAACAAAAACAAACAAAAAAGAAAAACTGCACAAAGAGCTCCCACCTCCCGTGTAATGGCAGGCACTTGTGCAAAGACCACAAAATGTCATGTTTTAATACGTAAGTGACTAAATATCTTTAAAAAAATGGTCCCTGCTGTCCTTGTTTCTCAGTTCCACTGACTATAAAACTGGAGTAACACTAATCTAATGTAATCCAATCCAATCTAACAGCAATCAGTAGTTATCTGAAGAAAATCTCATTAGTGGTTTTGGGAAGCTGAAATACTACAGCAATGGAGTCCACAGCAATATGCTAACTGATGACTGACCCTTCCTTCACTCCTAATCTCCCCCTTCTGCAGATAATGCCTCTAAAACATGGCTTACTAAATTCTGACAGAGTTTTGAAAATAACTTTCTTATGTGTCCACATTTTCCCTTAGGAGCTGACGTTTTCCCCACTGATTTTTACAAATTATTCTGTCACTTAGCTGTAGAGTTATTTCTAAATGGAAAAATATATCTTCTTTAAAAAGAACAACTAAATAAATTTAAAAAAAACCCTCTACATGTAACAAGCCAAAGCTACATACCAGAAAAAGAGACAAAAATCAGCTATATTTCCCCCCAAATAACCTTCCAAACATTTGCTTATCTCAAAGGTCTGAATAATTTAGATTTGATTTCCTAAATATCAAAGACCCAGGTAGGATGCTCGGACTGTTAATATAACAAGAGCTGTTAGCAATACTGACACAGCCTGATTTTTCTTTACTGTCAGCCATGTGCTGGATTAAGTCCACTGAGGTTATGGTAACAGGACTATGGGAAATGTCACCATGTTGGCATCAAACCCATGGTAAGGGAATAGAAAATGAGCCTTGGCCCTTGTTTTGAGCACTGAAGTAAATACCTCATCTTTAGTTCTTAGAGCAGTAAGGGGAGGGGAATCGGCTGTGCCGAAAAATATGTGGTATCAACAGAAAGCAGTGTATTCTTCAATACAAGATCTCATTATTGATTAAATTTATTTAGAGCAACATTTATGAAATAAGGCACAGCCTGAGTAGTAGCTGACCAGCTAATGTTTGTACCATGCCCTACAGGGCTCCCAAAGGACCTTGCAGTCAAAGACACCGGCATCGATAGCACACTCACAATTACAGGCAAAGCATGATTTAACCTTGCCTGCTTTATCTACATCTGCCTTCCAGTCTGCGTGGAGATTCATAAATCTTCTATGCACCCATATCAGCATTTTTGCAATCCTTATTCATCCGTTTCAAAAGGATTGGCTTGACTAACCTTTTTTTTAAAAAAAAAAAAAAAAAGAAAGAAAAAAGGTATCTCCAATTCATGTAAGCATTCTTTTTCTCTTAGTCCAGACAACAGGCTGCCTCTCAAGGATTCATCAAGATTGAAATGCAGACATCACCCTAAGTCTGCTGCCACAATTACCCTGATTAGAATAACCCAAGCTTTTGTGAAACCTGAATTTTAGGAAAATAAAACTGGTCATTTTTCCCCAAGCTCTGACTGCTGTGCCTTGTATTATTATAGATAAATCAATCTCAGGTATGCTGACTGCACTCCAGTATTCAGCTATCTGTCCTGACCCACAAGAAATGTCCTGGCTTTTGGGAAATGGCAGGCAAGAATTTAATACCATAATTCTTCCCAGCTTTTCTTACCCACACTGACAACTAGCAACACAGCAGACAAGGTTGACACTACAAGAAGGATGCAATATGAGATTAGGTTGTCTACATTTAGATGCCTATAGGAGTGCCAGGTGTCTAAACTCCTATTATAGTCAACGGGGATCTAGTCAAAGAAAGT
The DNA here is from genome assembly GCA_013400195.1 of Aramus guarauna. Classification (NCBI taxonomy): domain Eukaryota; kingdom Metazoa; phylum Chordata; class Aves; order Gruiformes; family Aramidae; genus Aramus; species Aramus guarauna. The sequence continues at coordinate 441,337 of VXBL01009105.1, read as the reverse complement.
CAATGGAATATAAGAAGCAAGTCAGGGAGCAGCCAGACCACAACGACCTTACAGTGAGCTAAGTTGCTCTCTAGACTCTACTGACTGTGTCCCATTGACTATAATGGGAGCTTCGGTATTGCCTGTCCAATTCCACTGCCTAAACAGAGGTACCTAGAATTATTAGAGATGTCTCAGCATCTTCAAAACGCACTGCTGGTGCTGGCAGACACCACACGAGGCCTGTGGGAAATTCATATCTCCGTGGTACAGCAACTGAAGGATACCTGGCACATCTCACATAGCACGAGTGCAGAAAAATCCTGCCCCCAGGTTACATGGGAACAGAAATCAGATGCCTAAATACTGGTGCTGTAATCCTGAAATCGAGTCCTATCCTTCAAGGATCACCTTACACTAATTACCCACTTAGTGCAGAGAGAGAGTTTCAGCTTTTCTGAGGACTCAAGTCAACACCTCAGCATCATTTTGATGGTGTTTTTTCACCTTTTAACAAAACACCGCTCCAGCAATATTGGCTATAAACTTGAGCTTTTCTTGCTTTTCTTTTTTGCTTTATTAAATTAAATTGGAAACCTTGGAAAATATGAGTGCTGTTACAGCACACACAAACACGTAGCCAAAATGTGAAGACTTGTTCACATTTACACATCAGAAAGTTGCCTTTTCAGTGATGCTCCAGTACAGCCTTCCCACTCATCAAAACAATCCCTTTTTTGGCAAATACTATCACTTGGACTCTGTGATGCTGCTGCTGAGATCATACATACTGGGTTTCAAACAACTCACGGGACAATAGATACCTTTTGCTTTATTAAATTTAAATATACACCTTTGCTTTGATAACACATACATTTTATCATCTTATTTTAGTATTTGGGTGCATCTGTGTGCTTCAGCCTCTGCAAAGAACAGCTGTTTCTCAGTTGGATAAAGTCATATTTCATATGAACAACGTTACAGTCTTAGTTAACTTGCTAAGACTGGGAACAACAGTGGTAGGACCACATTGTAACTTGCTAGCTTTCTCCTAACTCTTCTCAAACTCTATTTCCAAAGCATGAGAGTATAGAAGTGACAGCTTCAATTGAATACAATATTATTGGGTTTTTTTCTTCTGGATGATCTCCATATCAAAATCCAAATCTAAGTAATGCTTACAAGGAAGTAAGAGAGGAACTTTCAACTAAGAACAAGTCATTTGTTGTAATGTCTCTACAAACTGTAATTTAAAGTGCTGGAGGCCTCATTTTTGTACAATCACTAAAATTTTAAGCACCAGAAACCATAGTTCTTCATCACTGGGTTCTTCAATAAACTTTATGCTTTACACTGAAAAAGCTTTAGAGTCAATTCTTCCATCAGCACACAAAAGATTTAGGTAAGTTGCTTCTGCTGACATTACTGGAAGTTAGACATGGACATTCCCCTTGTGCTTAAAACAAAACCAGAATAATCTCCCTCTCTTTCCACTAGTTCCTATCAGCTGCCAATCAGAATTTCTCTGGTGCAAAATATATGCTGTAAAATAGAATGAAGCTACAGCTGGAAAGTACCTGAGGAAGGCTAACCATTGGAGGTCACTTACAATATTTTGCTGTCAAAGATAGTTTTAACTGAGGTATTTTTATCATAATACTGTGATGGTGCACAGCATTGATTACTTTCCATTAAAGTCATAAAAAAGCACTGAAATTTTCTACTGTTCTAGAAGGAAAAGGGGACAAAAGACAAAAAATTTCCAAACGCTTGAATTACTGCCATAAATAAAGAGTTTGAGGGTCCGTAAACAATGTCTTTCCTCCCTCCATCCTTGGCCGATACCTTCCTCACCTCCATTATGATCGTACATGGCTAGAAATTCTCGGTGCAGTTTGAGTAGCAGCTTGAAATACCTTTGTAAAAGCATAAGCTGCAGTGACCAAGAGCCATCGCTACCTTTTACAGTGGCCCATGTGAAGATATCTGTTTTTCAACCTGAATCAGTCATCTGGCGTCCCTGAGTTGGATAAAACAGCAAGGCGTAGTATTTTTATGCTATAAATGCCCTTTATGGGCAACAATTCACAGAGACCAACAAAAAGCACAAGCAAATTTCTCTTACTAATTAAAGTAAGGGAAAACCAGCTAGTTTTATTCACCAGAAGTAAATTAACTTCTTTGCAAAGTGGAATATTTGGTGACCTCCCCTGCCATACAAAAAAAGAGTCAGAGCAGAGCAGGTATAGGAAGGCAGCAAGAACGAACCTGAAATGAAGGAGCGAAAGACGCGGGCAAGGTGCAGATATGCTCTGTAATACATCTGCAGCCTTAGGGAATTTTAGCAATATCAAGATAACTCAAGTGACTCAAGTTGGAACAAATCAAAAAATATGGAGATACAGAGCGTGCAGAGAGGAGGACTTGGGAAATTCAAGGGTAGTCCTGACCTGCTGGAGAAGAGATCTGTAACAATAACAAGTGGCTAAACTCGGGGTAAGTGACTGAAAAGCTTTGGTGGCCTCTCTGCTGGCAGATTAATTGTGCAACGGGTGGTCAGACAAGAGGACTGGCAATGCAGCGTGTCAAGGAAAATGTATTATAGTGCGTGCTTTCATCGGGCCCCAGGCGCAACCCCGATTCACATTAAGCAGCATTAAGAGAAGCCCCATGACAATCAATGGGATCGCACACGGAAATCAATGCTAAGCAGCGAGAATATAAAGTGAAGAATAAAATCCTTAGTTTGAGGGATGACCATAAACCAATGAACAAATTTAAAATGTAAGTTCTTTTTGATGTAGGAAGTAGTATTATGCTCTCTAGCTGAAGAGCCTCTTGTTCAATTGAATCCCAATATGTAACTAGCATTCCCACAGAGTGCAGCAATAGAAATAACACTGCTGCGAGTCCCTGCTGCTGGACCTTTCCTGGACTTGTTACTTTTGAAAAACTGTCTGATCCTCCACTTAGGAGAACAGAGTTAAAGCAGTAGCAAAGGCTCTGTGTTAGGTCATTATCCAGCAAAATCTGACTTGAATAAAAAACTGCACTAAAAATCTGCAAACACTAGAATGTTGTGATGCTAACGGGAAGTCCAAGAAAAGTCAAAAGCCTAGAAGCATAAACTAATGTATAAAAAAAACCAACAAAAAAACAAAACCAAAACCGCCTATGGTGTATCTGCTGCCCTGAGTAGCAGTAAATTACCAGCAGCACACTTCTGTCTGTCTGCCACAATTCCAGCCTCTTCCTAGCATTCCAATTTTAGATGCCATCTTCAAATAAGCAAGTAAGCTGACCTCAAAACATTGATGTCCTGCCCCTTTTCAACTTGCCGGCAGAGCTGAGAGGAGTCCAGCACCCATCACCTTTCTGAGCCCCCACCCCTCTCCCTGGGGCTCTCACTGAGGACAAGCCTTGGCTTTGCTGCAGCGTATTTCAGTCGGCCGACTTGAATATGTGGTAAGTCAGTGCTAAATGATAAACTATTTCACTCACCAAAATAAATAAATAAAAATCGCAGCATGTCAATCTGGTTATTTTGTTTTAAAACCAGCATAAAAATCCCCAGCACAATGTAAATATCATGAAATCAAACTTTATCCAGACTGGGCGTGGGAAAACTGCAGGAAAGTAAATAAGAGTGATAAATAAATGAATGAATGAAAGCAAATTATTTTCTTATCTTTATTTAACAGCACTAGTATAGAAATAAGCCAAATGTGTTCTAGTGAACAAGAAATTGAGTCTGAAGTTCATCCCTTCTCTTTTTCTTTTCTTCTATAGCCTAGAGGTCCTTTGTACTCTCACTGAAGTCATGGCCTGAAGTGATCCTTACAGCATTCACAGCATGATATTATATCTATTTTATTGGGAAACACAATAATTGGAATGCTAAAATAAATCTTCTTCCTATTATTTGACTTAAGCATTGAAGTATTGAAATGGCTAAGCTAATTTATTTTGATTATCAGCCCATTGGTCTTATAAATTAACCCCACAACTTTGACAGAGCCTTTAGTTATCTAATGCCTGAAAACATGATTTTGTTTAAGCACAGAGCATGCTAAGATTTTTATTTTTTTTTTCCCCAATGAATCAGTTCTGGTCAATAAAAAGTTAATATAAAATGGTTTACTGTTAAATGACATTGGCGCTCACACATTTGCTCTGTCCTATACCAGTTAAAAAGCCATTGCAGATTCCAGTTATAGCGCTCAGAGCTCCGGCTGCATTTTTAAAGCACCAACTGTTAGTTAATTTTGTTAGCATAAACACCCAATAAAATTTTATGGTGTGTTCAGCTCTCATTAAAGATGAAAAACAGCAGCGGAGAGCAGCACCCACAAATAAACTGGGAGCAGGACAGCTCTGGTGTCGCCCATCCCCAGAGCTCGTTCAGATTCAGGGCTGGGGGCTCCCCGTGCCGGAGGGCACTGCAGGGATACGGAGAACGAAATCCCACGCACCGCTGGAAACCCCTCGAGCTCTGCACAGCCCTACCGTAACGCTCCGAGCAAATATTTACTGTGGGGAGAAGGGTCCTTCTCCAGCCTGTCTCTCATGCACCCCCAAAAACCTTAAAATAACAGCTGTTGTAGGCAAAGTGCACCCTTCTGGTGCTTACCTACGCAACAGCAAAAAACCACTGCTCTTTTTGCTCCCCATCACCCAAAATAGCCTAGGCAAGGTGCTCCATTGACACCAGGACTAGAGGAGCCTGCTGTTCCCCAGCTTGCGCCTGACAGTCAGATTCCCTCCAGTCGGGGAAAGTGTGACTCCTGCCCAGAGGTTTTTGATGTCAGGGCGTTTATAAAGTCAGCCTGGCCATCTCCCTTGGTCTTCCCATTCTTCAAAAGGGTGTTTGAGCCTTTCATGGAAATTTCTAGTCGAATCTGCCATCACCCTCCTTGCAAAATTTCCTGTTAATGGGAACTTTAGTGGCCAGCTGACACTTGGACAGTCCCAGGAAGCACGCAAGGGAATACTGGGATGTCTGGAATTAACTGACAAAAACCATCAGGTTTACAGGGAGAATTAGAGAGAAAGCAGATTGCACCGTCTGAAATAATACAAGATCTGGTCAAGAACTTCCCACAGTTATTACTCCTAAAATCCTTGAGGCTGGGCTGCTTACGGTCTTAGAAATTCTAAAAATCTTTCCATTTACATCAACAGAAGCACAACTTCTCTCACTAATTCAGCACTTCCACTGGATAATGTCAACTGAAAATGTGCAGTTCACAAGAAAGAGAGAGTGTGTGATAAAAATTCACTTCAAACAGCTCCCCTGAAGTTCCCTGGCATTTTTTCTTGATTTAGAGTTCACCATTCCTAGTTTTGACTAGTTTTGCCTTCCTCTGCTGCTCTGTGAAAGATGCCCCACAAAGGGAAAAGACGACAGTGGATCTATTAAAACTGCTATAGGGGAAAGAGCAAAATCAACACTGCACAGTCCCACCCCAAACCAAAACCTTGCTCCACAAGGAGCCAAACTAACACCTAGCTTCCTAAGGGACAGAGGACCCAAGTCTACAGTTTTCTCCCACCTCTTTGCCCACAGCTTTTTCCTGTTGACACCTACTCTGGGCAAGGGATAACATGCTTCATAGAGAGGGATATGCTGGTGGGATGTCAGGAGCACATGCTGATGAGCCAGCTGGCTTTTAAATGGCCAATGCCTAGTATTGCCGTCATTTTTCCATGGCAGAAGCTATGAACTTCAGTCTATCCTCTCTACCTAGCCTGCAGTTTTCACAGAATTGGAGATCATTATTATTCTGTTAAGCTTGGTAGGTTTGGTGGTTTACGCTCAGCACCTTACTTCACTGCCTGTAAAACTAGAGTAATTCTCCCCTTCTCCCAGCTTTTCGCCTCTTATTGTCAACTTACACCATAAACACTCTGAAGGCAAAGCCATTTCTGTCTCTATGGGGTTACAACATCCAGCAGGACTGGGTCTTGATCTTGGCTGGGGTTCTCATGCAACGCTGTGTTAGACCACTCTGAAAGGTTAATGTTTTGATATGCAAGTGTAATTTCTAAGGGGCTGCCCTCTGAGCTAGGCTGGATTTTGAAGATAGCTGACTGATCAGGTTGTAAAGCCCTGGCAGCTACATAAAGTCCTACTTTAATACTTATTAGGTGTGGAAGTCAACCTTGCATTCCCACTAGAGTATTAAAATTGGACAACTTGAAAATATACTGCTTAGCTGTGCCCATACATGGTAACTTACCACACACAGTAAAATCCAATGTGCAAGTAAAACTGAACTCGTTTCCGCTTCAGCAATAATACAGAGGAGCTACCAGCCTCCTTATCTTCATTTTCTGCATCCAAGAGTGCTAGAAATGCTGTGGCTCTAGTGCTTCTGTAACTTTAGAGGTATTGAATCTCTCTTCAGCTAATCCAACATAAATAAGTAGTATTTCAACTGAAATCAGTGAAATTCACATGAGGGGAACAGTTCATGTAGAAGAGAAGAAAATTAGATTCACTCAGTGTAAATGCAATAAACAAATATAAACCCCAATGTCCTGTTAAAAGGACATTATTGACCTGCTGACCACGGCTGTACAAACACTGCACTGCCCCTTTAGACCAGGGCAACTCCCTGCAAATGTTCAGTTCTGTAGGAACACCCCACATCAGCAATTTGCTTTTCTTATAGGTTAATTTTGTTCCTTTCAAAACAATCGGAGAGCAACCAAGGGTACAATCAAAACTGTATTTCCAGCTCAGCTTAATTGAGTCTACTTTATTTTAACAAAGACTTTAAATTTCTTCATTGAGTTGTTTTTACACCCACTTTCTTACATACTGATATTGTTAATTAGTACAATTGTCTCTCCTTTAAAACAAACTAACAAAAAATCTGCTCAAATGATTGGCTGTTATCCTCAAGCATTCACTACTGCTGATTAAAAATCAGGTTACGGTTATTCAGGCAGATGTCCCAACCTCAAGACTTTGATTCAACAAACTTTTCTTAATGCTTACATGCTTACAGCCAAGAGAGGAAGGGTGGTTGCTTAGTACCTGCTGTGGCCCAAAGCATGTCTTGTAAGCCACATCTGGGAAACACATGATGGAAACACACAGCATCTGCTCAATTTTAACTCAGCGTTGTTTCATTTTGCCATACAGCCTGAGTGACTCTCATCACTCCTGTTGGGAGAGGAAAGCACTTATCTTCTACCCACACATCAGGACGCAAACGTACACCAAAGGAGCTGTACCTACATCCCACAGGACAACAGGTCTCAGGGTTAGGAGACCTGACCCAGAAGATATACACTGACCATGTCCAAGACTGAGCTCCACACAAAACAGCTACAACTGCTGTAGTCACTTAAAAATATGGTCAGAGAGAAGTCAAAAGAAACTGAATCAGCAGCAGCGTTGTGCCAACCAGTACGCACTAATGTACAGCTGAGGCTGCTGCACAAAGCTGGGGGCTTAAACCTTACCCTCCAGATTGTGCACATCAGCCAATGCTTTGGCTAAACATTTTTTCATATAAAATAAAGAGATGGTGCATCCCCTTCCCCCCAGGAGACTGTGGCTTTCCATCTTCCCCACTCTGAGAACATCCCCGTGCTCTGCCCTGGCCCCTCTCCAAGAGGAGAGACAGGAACACTCTTGCTGGTTACATCAGTCCCCTGAAAGATTGGAGCTGGTGGGTCTCTGAGTCGTCATTAATGCTTAGAAGGACACCAGATCCACAAAGTCTGCTCCATGGGATACCTTCCCGCTCACCATACCCAGATGGAGGACCCCAAATAGAATTGTTTCTAAACAAAGAAATTACTCTCAATGTTTTCTGTAGATTTTCCTCCCTCAAGATAGATGAAATTGGAAATCCCAACATGAAGCAAAGTGCCTTCTCACAGCATCTTCCTCGGTACTAATCTAAGAAAAGAAGTGAAATTTAAGACACAATTCCTGTGCCTTGCATTGGCTGGCACAGGGCTCTGGACTGCTGAATAAAAGCCAAAAGCCAGGAGCTGCAACATGCAGTGTTGAAAAGCCTGAGTCCCCATATGGAGTTAGCCCTCATTAATTCCTTCAAGAAATCTGTCGAAATGTGACAGCTCGGAACTGAACCCCAAATTCTTATGCCAGGATCTGCATAACTTTCCAATAACGTGCGCTTTCTTAATCGGAGTTGAAGCCTGCTCCCAGCCCCCATGTGAGAGTTCGTTGGTTTTGTACAGACTCTCAGCAGCGGTAGGGCTCACTACTCCAACCACCCAAACACATCAGAAATGTTCCTATGCTGAAGCTTTTCATTACAGCATTGGGGTGAATCCTCTCGCCTTCCTCCCACAAATTGTCTTAGGAAAGGCAATGGGATTAGTCACAGGCAGGAAAAAAGAGCATTAGAAGCTGTATGTACACAAACTATTTCTCAAAAATAGTTCTCTCTAGCCAATAAATCACAATCTTCCAATAGCACTCACAAGTGGTTTAGAGCTAGAGCTTGGTTAAAAACAGCTAAAAAGTGTTACATAGAAATGTCAAAACCCACATGTTTTAGCGGGCATGCGTTACTAGAGTTTGGAATTACAATCAAGCTATCTACTTAAGGGCTTTAATTGTATCCCTCCTTTAAAGCGTTACCTCCCTTGCTCATCACAACTGTGCAAAGCTGTAAATCTTGCAAAGGAAATTTGAAGTCTAAGCGTTCATTGCCTAGCGAGAGGAAAACTCAGAGTGAAGCCAGGAAAAAGAGTGACCTTGCCCCCATGACTTGGCAATTGCAGATCTTTGAGGCGACACAACGTGACAACTAATTTTCGGGGGGGGGGGAGACTTGTTTCATGAGCAGTGGAAACAGTGTTTGATTTACAATGGATTTTGGCCATGCATTATTTGCTCAACCCACTCCCTCTTGCAAATACCTCAGCCCTCATCCATGGCTGCCTCTTTTCCACTGCTCCTTCCTTTCTCCCGTTCCCTCCCAATCTTTACGCAGCCTGTGATGGGCAAAGGACAGTCCATGATGTAGCTACAGCCATGTGCTGACTGGGTTGCTGGGATGGGGCAGGTATGGAAGAATGGACAGATTTCTCCCTGCTTCTTCCTTTACTCAGGTATTAAATAGTTCTTCTCTGTTAAGCAATAGATTTCCATTACACTTGTAGAAAGTCAACATTTGTAACACTTCTCCTGTTCTGTCAATTTTGGTTAAAATTGGCCAGTGAGTTCGAAAGTTAGGAAAGTCACTCAAGTCCTGCTTGTGGTTTTGATGTTTTGGTTTTGGTTGGGGTTTCATTTGTTTTTCAGGAAAAACAAACAAACAAACAAACAAACAAAAAACATCTCACAAGCATTTCTGTGCTTTAGAAGTCAGTCATAAAAAAACTTGGCTATTCTGCCTCTTGTCTACTCCATCACAGACCTCTTACAGATCAGTTATTTGGTTTTTTTTTAGCCCTGCTGGATACAGTCTCATTTCTGAACTCTGCAAGGTTTCCTTGCAACTGAATCAGTCATGCATGGAGCTTTCTGTGTTTTAATTAAAAACCTGAAACCATCAATCATGTCAATCTTCTGACTTAAAAAAATATATTTATTTCCAATGGAAAAAATATCCACATCCTACAGCACTTGAAAATAAGATGAAGGCGCCTTCAAGACAAATACAAATGTATCAATTATCATGTGCTAAGAATATACACATTTGAGCCTCATCGCTTCCTTCTGCACTAAAGTGTTAGGTCAGCAGCTTGACACAATAAATCATTACTGATACGCCATAACCTTAACTATTCAACCCAAAACTCAAAGAAAACCAGAAAGTGCAAAGAAAGGAGGCCCAAACATTGAAATTACAGGCAAGATCCATGGAGGACCTTCAATTTAAGGACCTCGAATTATGCAAAGAGCTTATGCATGGGTTTAACTTCAAATATATGATTAGTCATGGACTAAGTAAATAATTTCAGCACACTCATCTAATCTGTTTGTGTACTTCCACAGCCCTCATCATGTCACATCTTTTAATACTTGCATAGCCTCACGATTACTGGGTTTAATCCTAAAAAGATCATATGAAAAAAAGGAGGAATAACTGGAGGAAACACTTTACAGAAGGACAGGTTTGAGGTAATTTTACGTGCCTAAGAGTTTGTAGAATCAGGTCTGCACTGACTAGACATGAAGTACCCGACCAGGTGAGCAGCAGCACTAGCATTTCAAACAACACAACATCAAGTCTGGAAGATGGAACATGATGTCAGTATTAAGAGGTAAAATAAAAAAGAAGTTAACACTAACATTTCTGGTGAAAGGTAAATTTGCATTTCTTTAAGGTGCATCCTATTAGCTAATATGGAATCGCGTCTGTTTACAAACGCTAGACTCGAAAAGGCATTTGAGATCTTTGGAGGGGGGGTCCACCATAAAACAGAAATACAAACACTGGAAAACACTTCAAAGAGTTGCAGAAGGAGAGTCAACAGAATTGTCTACAAGAGAGCACATACATCTAACCAACAGTAGTTTATATTGCAGTGTGTTGGTGTTGTAAAGGCAAATGTAAGGGCCATGTTCATTACTAGCAAAAAAAAGGTTAATGTAAATTTGATCTAGATCAGGTGCGAGCACCCAATTACATTTCTGTTGAAGTCAGCAGAGTATACAATAAGGTGTTTTATCCCAGTTATTTTGTTTAATGCTGGCTATGCAAACACATGGTGGCAAGAAGCAAAAGCAGCAGATGAAGATATACCTGATCCCACGTTACACCCAGCACAAATCTTTACCTTCAAGTCATTTTAACCCGTTTGAAGCAGGAGCGCGAGTTCGGACCGGTCCAGCACTTGGTGCTGCGAGGCCGCAGCATCCTCGGTCCCCACGGAGCCGGTTCCAGACCCCCCCGAGCCGCAGCCGCGTTAACCCGCGGCACGGCACCCGCCCACCCCTGCGCGGGGAGCGGTACCTGCCTGCCCCGAGCACCGCTGCAAGGAGGAGGAGGAGGCTCCAAAACCAGCTGGTCGGCGGGGAGCCGGGGGATGCTGAACTTCGCGAAGTGATGGGGGAGCGGGGGAGCGCAGGGGGTTACTGCCCAGGGCGGGAGGGACGCTCTCAGCTACAGGTTTAGGGACCGGGGGCAGCGGAGGAGCCGGGCAGCCCCGCCGCTACGCACCCCACCGAGCCCCGTTTCCAGCGGGCTGCGGACCCCGCGGCCGGTCTTACCTTGGGCCCCTTGCCGCTGGAGCAGCGNGCTCGGCCCGGGCGCACGGTGCGCGCCGCTCCGCGGGACGCGGTGTCCCGGAGCCCGGCCTCGCCCCCAACGCCCCCGCCGCCGCAGCGAGCCCGGTCCTCCCCGGGGATCCCTCACTTCTTCGGCAGAATTTTGTTCTAATTTCCCCCTTCCCCCCCCCGGCCCTCGCCGCGTGGGCAG
>VXBL01009105.1:358317-428448 GCA_013400195.1 Aramus guarauna | reverse complement strand
CGGCACGGCACGGCACGGCACGGCACGGCTCGGCCCGGGCGCACGGTGCGCGCCGCTCCGCGGGACGCGGTGTCCCGGAGCCCGGCCTCGCCCCCAACGCCCCCGCCGCCGCAGCGAGCCCGGTCCTCCCCGGGGATCCCTCACTTCTTCGGCAGAATTTTGTTCTAATTTCCCCCTTCCCCCCCCCGGCCCTCGCCGCGTGGGCAGTGGGAAATCACGTTAAAACTGTCAGGGTTGCCACCAGGGTCGGGTTTTGACCGGCTGGTGCTCGGGCCAGTTAGTCCAGCTGATTGGAGTGAAATAAATACTTGGTTGTGTTTTGATTGACAGATGTTTACTTGCTACCAAGCCGTAGGATTTGGGTCTTACTTTTTTGCATAATCCCTCTTCCAGGTGTGCTGGAGTTCAGGGCTTTTGTTTGTTTGTTTTTGTGAAATAAGGGCTGCACAAATTACTCTGCTGGTAAAAAAAATTGGCGTTTAAACAAACAAACAAACAAAAATCCATGTCGTGAGTCATTACCCAGATATTTTCTCCTATGCCTGTTCCACCCCTCCACGTCAGCCCATGAGGCCAGATGCTGCCTCCTCTGTTATTGCAACAAAAACTTTGTGAAATTCAGTTCTCAGAGTAGGAAAAACCAACCAAACAACCAACCAAACAACCTACCTTATGTCTGAGTAAGAAGATCTGGATAGCCAAGGCTAAAAGCATCCACATTTCATTTTATGAAATTGTTTCTTTTCATAGTGGTTAATCTATCAAAATAGCTTATTTCAGGTCTTTTTGTTATGTTTCTACAGCATTCTACTTTAAAATCTTTAAGCAAATAAAATCCTTTCTCGATGTTGCTCCTTTTTCAGGTAAGCGAGGCCATACAGCACTGCCTCTAGAAGGACAAAAATACGCTGGTTTCTACCAACGCTGCTTTGGAGAATCCCAGCTCCTTCATTTCTGAAGGGTGCATGTCCTATCACATGCTTAACTGGCTCTATCTTCCAGCCCCGTGGCTAAAACGGATTTAGAGAGACCACCACAGAGGCAGAGAGCAGAAGAAAGCATAGTTAAAAGGTGAACTCTGTTAGAGCCACTGGCCTTTCAGCTCTGAGGCAGGAGAGAGGTCCAGTGTGTTGTCAAACTTCCCTCCATGTCAGCAGGGCACGCTGATGTTGAGAGAAGAGCAGACATCTAATGACTGGTTTGATAAGAGAAATGGGTTTCTCCAGGAAGAAATCATCGTTTCAGGGTCAGTCTTCCTCTCCAAGGAGCTCTCATATTGGAATGACCACACTCTGCTCCTTCATCTTGTAGCGTGTGCTCCCCTTGCTTTGCCAAAACAAGGTGTTTAGCCCAGCAGTGCTGACAGTAGGTGCCCCTCAGGGATGAGTGTTCCACCAACCCCTGTGAGCAGTGGGTGCTGGCACCCTGGCTGAGCTCTCAAGTATGCTCAGCCTCAAATACCACGTTATCACTATTCCCCATTACACCCCTCTGATGGCTTTTACTTTCTTGTACTGATTAAGGTTTGAAATTTACTGCTCCAACTGCTCTGTTCATTGGCTTGGTTTTCATAGCTTCCCAAGGAAAATGTCTGCTAATATATCCAATTATAGACTTTGAGTTGCATATTTGATGGGCCCTAGCTACATTATATTCTCTCAATATGGTTTGTTGCACTGAGACATGCAGAAGTTCCTGGAATTATTCACAGTTATACAAAGGCAGAGAATAAAATTGGGAAAGAAAAAAAAAAAAAATATAGGCAAGCAAAACTGCCCAAAGAGATTTTAAATCCATGGCAAACCATTCTGGCCACTACATGGAGCATGTGAAAAATCTGTATTCTTGTCCCATCTCTAAAGGCAAATTCTTTAGAAATAAAATAAAATAAAATAAAATAAAATAAAATAAAATAAAATATATATATTCCTGCCTACACATTCTTTCTTGCACAAGAATCTCTTCACATTGCACAGTCTGATCATAAGAGTGTTGCCCCATGCTGGTTTATCACAATTTTGTCCTGAAGCAAAGCAGGAAATGAAAGATGGTACCATTTCCAAGGAGCAACCTTCTCTTCAATCTGCAGCCAGTCTGTTAAAGTAGGCAGGGTGTCTGTTTTCACCAAAGGGCACATTTTGTCTTTTGCCCTGGCAAGAAAGAGCCAGGGAAAGTCTCCTGCTTACTCTCATTTTTCCACTTAATGCCTGCCCTACTCATGGGAATCTCCATTCTCACCTAAAATCAAGACAAACCTCCTTTCTATATAGGAAAAGGCAGGTTCCAACTGGGATAGTGGGGAGAATTCACAGGATAAGGCATTTGCTTTCAAAAATATGTGTAAGCATGTTGATGTTCATTAACATCATTTATTAGGTATGGTGGTGTTGGGTTGGCAGTTGGACTTGATGATCTTAGAGGTCTTTTCCAACCTTAATGATTCTATGAACTCTTGGAAGGAGACTGATTAACGTGTAGTGGAAGTGCAGCCTTTGAAATGCGAGAGGAATTGATTCAATTCCAAACTGCCCAGGCCTCTCTACATGATCCTGGGGGAAAAATCCACCACCATCCTCCTTTGCCCTCCTGTGCTGAGGAAGATCCCACCTCTGCCCATCCACTTACAACTTCCCTAAAGCAGGACATACCCATGCAGTCCTACAGGGTCCAGCACAATTTGGCCCTTGTTTCAGCGTTGCCCCCTAAACACCGCAGAAAAACAAACGTGAAATCATTACAGTCTGTTGTTCTTTAAACTAAAGAGGTTTATATATCTAGAAAAGAACAGACAATGCCACAAACAGCACAAAGTTTTCAAGTGCCTGTGAGAAAAGTAAGTGATTTATAGATTAGTATTCGTAGACTGTTCAGTGAAGTGTGAAGGAACAACAATATACTGTCATATAAGCTGTAGCATATAAACATCCCTTGGCATTTTACACTTTGAAAAGGATTATACATAAGCTCAGCTGAGAACAGTATTAAAAAGGAATCTCAGTCATACTTTTTGGGAACATTTAGTAAGAGAGCTAATCTGTCTTTGGAGCTGAGCTAAAGCTATGAAAAATGGATGCAAGGAAATTCATACAATCATGACATAAGATTCAAAACTAAAAAAAAGAAATTTAAGGCAAAAATTATGTCAAAAATATTAATAATATGTCAAGGGCTTTTTTGAGTTCTTCAAATTCCAACCTCACAGATGAACTCTATAAAATTGAGAGAAAATAAAAACCAAAATCAAGGGCTTTACATATTTATCCTGATTCCAAAAGATGAGGCTTTTGGAGAAACATTCAGTGTCACAAAACTCAAAGATAAAACAGCAGAACTGCCAACACTGTTACAGTCAGCTAATTTCACGTTCCAGCTCAGACTTAGATGAGGACCTTTGAATTATCTCTCCATGTTTATAAGTTCTTCCCAGGAGCTTGTTTGGATTTGAGCTGTTTAGGGCATGGTATCACTGCTCTGTGAACTCCAGGGGCTTTCAGGTTTTCACAATAGTAATAATCCAAACTTCTGATTTCCTTCACTGATATTTTCAGTGGAAAGCTGCCTGAGGTAGTCTAACACTTTACCACTCTGCACTTTTTGACATCACCCGTGACTTAACCAGAAAGGTACATCTATTTTGTACAGGGCAAAAGCCACAGCACAGGACCTCAGAAAGTCTAATGCAAACTTGCACTTGTACAAAGGTCAACGTGTTTCTGAGATCATCAAGGTTGACCTTGCTCTCCACCTCAGAAGAGAAATGTGATTAAAAGCCTGGTTTAAGGAAAACGCTTAGAAAGAAGAGTAGTCAACATGCAGTGAGTGCGGAGAAGCTGAGAGCACAGGAGACGAGGAGGATGTGAAAATTGAGACCACGGAGTGCTAAAGAAAACAATTCTAAAAATCAATGCAATGATGGATCAGGAACAAATGCAAAAAGCACAGCACGGGAAGGCTATAATTAGATGATTTAGTCATAGCCAGGAGCCTGACTGAGCTTTTTGAATCCACTGAAGTGGACACAGTTAATGCAGAGTGTGGCTTGATTGTTACAGTTCTTCTCATGACAGCAACACAGAGGAGGTTCACAGTTTCATTTAGTCTCTATTACAGCAATATAGGTAAAAACCCATTAGTACACACAAGGGTCTCTAACCCTATGGAAAAATAATACCTGCAGACACGGCCGAGCATCTCCTACTGCAGCTGTGCTTTGGGACCACTGATGTGGACTCAGCAAAACGCTGGAAAGCAGGAATAACCCCAGCAGCACTTGGACCTGGTCTGTCTACATCATGTTTGGTGGCTCTGCGGTGAAATTGCAAAGAGCCGGCTGCCACTCTCACTTTCCTTTTGTTGCTACCAGCATTGGAGATTAATCAAAGCTAATGCAGCGAAGGGGGAAATGCCAGTGTAGAGTAACACTGATGTGAACATTAAGCCTCCCCAGAATAGAGCCATCTATGTGGACTTCCAGGATTTGTGAGCAAGCAGGGACAAATAGGTGTTTTGAGTCCTCCAAAACCTCAATCATGAACAGAAATCTTTGCTCAGCAGACATCACGACCTATCCCTGTGGACTATAAGAAGGTGAATACCCAAGTTAATGCTGCCAGCACGGAGCCCAGCTTGGTCCAACATCCTGTCCCCAAGAAGGACAAATTTCAGTACTGGAGTGAGTGCACTTCGAGCCAGCTCACAGCACCTCTGCAGTTCCCTGCAGGCTGTGGTGCTGACTGGTGGCAAAACCATTCCTGAAAGAAGTTACCGAGTGAGAATCTGAGAAGCGTGAGAGATCAAAAATCTCCGCACTTTCCTGGTATTGTTCTCCTCCCAGAATACTCACAGCAGCTCTCACCTTGACCAAGCCCATCCTGCCTCCTCAGTTACATTTCCCAACTCTTCTTCTGCGTGGCCTGTTGTTCCCCCAAGACACAATGGCAAAAGGGAACTTTAAAAGCAAGCAACAATTAATTCCACAGATGCTGGACCCTTCGGCTTGCCCATGATACTCCCCCTGCCTTTCCCTGCCTACTTATCTCGTCTCACTGTCATAATTCAGGAGGAAGTGGCAGCTCAAAGGCTTGAATATAAGTGTGGGATCCAGGATCCAAGCTTGCTTTTAGCTCAGCTGCTGATCCACTGAGTCCTCTCAGGTCTTTGGACCATCCACATTTGCTTCCAGCTGCAGGTCAGCCCAGCAGCTGCTCTAAGACCCTTGGAGCCCAGACAACAGGGTGGATTTGGTAAAGGACTTTAGTGGAAGTGAAACAACCCAGTTAGTTAGAAAACAGCCAACCACACTTTTGTATTTTGTAGGTCCCACGTGCTCCTAAATTCACTGGGCACCAGGGATGCCCTGAAAGCCCCAGCTGAGGCACTCAACCTGCATCCCTTGAAAGCTATGACCTCGCCCAGCAAAGAAATCAGGGTTTATAAAGCTAGAGAGCACATGCCCAAGATGAACCACATCTACAGGCTGGTGATAGAGGCTTTTTCTCAGGATTTCTGGGTTCTGTGCCTGCCTCTGGAACTGCATTGTATTTTATGTTACGCAGCTGCTGGGTAAGCAGTCCTTTGGCCAGATGCATGAACATTCCCAGGTGAATGCCCTAACTATTAGGAATGTTTTAAGCATGGCATTATTACGTAATAATTTACTCATCCCATTTAGTCTACAAGGTCTCCTTATCGAGGAATGTTATTCATCAGTACCACTCTAGCTCTCACTCTAATTTATTTATACTTAATGGCCTTTCAAAGACATCTCTCCACATTACTTTCAGGCACAAGAATATATAGGGGATATTAAATCACATCATGTTATATGACATGTTACAAAAATATTGCATAATTTATATAGATTATAAACATTAGAAAAATCATCCAATAAACTCTGCCATGAAATGTTCTAGAGGCTCGATTAAGGCTACATGAGGCCTTTTAATTTAATAAATCAACGAGAAATATTTTTATTCAAATCTCACCTTTGCAGAAGCAGCAAGCTGTTTGAAGCAGATAAAAGATTGGTGTATCTGTATAGAAAACGAAGAGTAGCTAGCTAGCTAAAGCTCTAACATTACCTTCTTCCTATGGGTGAGAGGGATTTCCGCAGTGATGCCATAATCCTGCTGACCACAAGATGGTGCAACATTTTGGCCATGCACGAGTTGGGTGACACATTCGAAGAGCATCGCTGACCCTGACACTGGTCACCACTTCGATGTTTTGAAACTTCAGGTCACTTTTGACAGCTGTCAAACAGTGTATGAAATCCATGCTAATTAAAAAAAAATAATCTTTACTGGATACTTCTTTAGAGAAAGTTGCACTTTAGAGCAAACTGAAGGGAAACATTTGCTTAGAAATTAAGATTTTTGAAAGAGACAAATTAAAAAAAAAAGAAAAATAAACTCTTTCAGAAAAAAATACTTTTCATTAAAATTTCAATATCCATAATATGTCAGAAAAAAATGAAAGTTAGTAGGAAAGATTGTTGCAGTGTTGCTCATGGGAGAATTAATTCAAGTTCATTTCTCTGGACTTCTCAGTTCCTCTTCATCTGTCATGTTGCAAAACAGTTGTCTTTTGGAGAAGCAGTAGGAAACCCAGCATGGGGTCTGCAGTCCCTCTGTGGATTCTGGACATCAGAGAAGGGTAGGGAGACTTGGATCCACCAAATTAGAATTTTTATAATAACAAATAACCATATTCATTATATAATTTTATGTATATATTATACATGATTTTTGTTTTTATATCAGAACATTAAAACTCCCCAGCAAAATATACTAAAGTCTTCCCCCACCCACTTAAAAGACTTTTTCTTTGAGGAGGTGAGGAAATCCATGCTGCCCTCATTGAGTTGAAAACACGTATTTTTCAATGGTCAGTTTTGATGGAAAATTCCCAAGCAGCCTTAGTTTTCATTTTTGTTCTGTGTGAACTACTTTTTAGCATGAAGGATGTGCAACACAGACACACAGTATCCCTGAGGCAACTAAAGCATTTGCTTAGATGGAAAAAGAGTAGCAAAAAGATGTTTTAAGTCAAGATTCTTGAAACCAAATGAATTATACTGAATGCTTCAGTTATTGGACAACCAGCCTGAAAGACCTTCCTCATTTTCAAAGTGCTGAGCCATGAGCTTTTTCTCCCTAAAATCAGGTGCTTTTAAGAAGACTTGCATTAGGCTCCTGAAGAAGTCAAATAACAGCTTCTGAATTCTGAATTGCATTTTTAACTCTTTATTTGGTCAATGGGCAGTGAAAATCAAAGCAGAGGATGAGCAACATATAACCCACCAGCTTGCAGCAGGTCCCTCCAGTTTGCAGTGGTCCATACCAGCCCCCCAGCAGACAGTCAGTCCCTCACACCTCTGTCTGCAGAATCCCTTCTGGTCTGGAGGGTCTTTACCCTCCCTTTACCCTCCTGTTCTTGACCTGGAAGAGAAAGTTAAAAAATGAAGCAATTCAAAAACTTTTTCAACCCCAAATTCTGAGCCCATACAATTTGCTGTAGAATACTCTCTTTTGACTCAGTACAATATTGCCACATGTATGCTTGTCCATGTGTTGGAGTCAATGACAAAACCTCTGTTAACTCCATGAAAAGACTGCCTGTTCTCTTCCAAGACTCACTGTTCAAACCTCCAACTTCTACAAGAAAAATAAAATAAATAAAAAAAAATTGAAGGCAGAATATTTCAAGCTCCGCTATTTGAAAACCACAGTCAGGTGTACAGAAACACAAATAAGCTGGTGAAGGTGACATGAGGCAGTAAGAATCACACAGAAACATTTAATCTGTATTCTCTTTTCGTGGTATCTCTTTTTAGTGATGGAGGGTTGATCAGGTCAGTTTGGTGACTGATGTGAGGTGAGCTGGGGTGGAATATCCATTACGCTTCATTTCAACAGTGTGAAACAACCCAACTCAATAGCCTAAGCCTTGGGACCCCAGGTTAGAGTCCTGTTCCCATCATGGCCACCACAAACTCTGAAGTCAAAGAGCCAAAAAACCTGTTTCTAGGGAACACTGTAGCAGGCACATGAAGATACACGCCACTGAAATTATCAAACTGTCACATAATATTTGGAATGATTGCTCAGGAATCCACTCTGTTTTCAGTCTACCATTTCTTAAGCATCTTACCTTGCACTTTCAGTGTAGGTATCATTGACTTGGACATAATTTACTTTATAATTACCTCAAGAGATGTTGTTGAATACACACACACACTATCTGTAAAGCAGCAGCAAGAAAAGTTATTGATTACCACTGAGACTTTAAAAAAAAAAAAAAAAGAGAGACAACAAAAACCAAACCCAGGAAGAACTCAAAGACAGAGATACATGTTGGCAACCATAACTGAAATGCTACAGACCTCCCTAATACCAATGTTCTGCTTTGCAAAACAAGTCCATCTGGTGAACGATAGTGATGAGTGCTGCAACCTGACGGACAGAAAAATCAGGAGTAAATGTAGTTTTGTACAGAAAGATAAAGCTTTACCACGTCTTCCTTCCTCCTTCAGCAGCAGTGCACCAGAGGGCAGGATTTAGCCTTGAATAGGTGCTTTGGGGCAAGTTTTGCTTATCCCCTGCACAGGAAGGAAGCAGTCAGAAGAGCAGGATGGGTGGCTTTGCAGCCCAAGAAGATGGGATCAGGGAGCCTGTAACACAGACAGGACTGCAGGTCCTGCTCTGTATTGCAATGATGAACTTGAGCTCTGAGGTAGACCCTGAAAGGCAGCTGGAGATGAGCCAACTTTGACACCAGCCAAAATCTTTTGGTGCTATACGAGTCAAATGTCACAAGATCTTCTGCAGCTCCAGAGTTTCAGGGCTGGCCTCAGAAGAGTTCAAGCACAGGTTATGGTGGCAAGATTTAGCTGCTCATCCACTGAGCAAAACACCCTTGTGTATCTTATGGTCTGTATTTTCCAACTGAAGCCTGATTTTAGGTGCATATTAGTTATGATCTGACCTTAGATTAAATGTGGCTCTGAGCATGTTCTCCTTCCTCTCATCCTCAGAGCCTATTCTTCAGGCACATCTAGCCTGGCTATCTATGGGCACCCCTCCCTTTCTCTGCTCTTCAGCTGCAATCCCAATCTCACGCCAGTGATTCCTACATGTGAGGAGAAAATTAAGACAGAACATCCAACCCAACCAACTTCAGGGAGGGGCTTGGTAGTTGGGTCAGGTCTATGGTCCTTCAAAAACTTGAGGCTGCTATCAGCCCTTAGATTGTGCTTAGGTCAACCCTGCCATCAACACAATGAGGTGGCATCTTCAGGCACACTCAATTCACTCTAAGTTAATAGTTTCTGTAAAGCCTGCTGCCAAGGGCTGTCAGACATCTACAAAAACCATTATAGCTGAAAGTACCCGTATAGTGCAAAACCGGAAAATACACATTATAACATATTCTATTTAACAGGGTGTTTTAGCCTCTACATCTGTGATGTTTTAGTGGGGGTTTATTTTTTGTTTGATTGCTTTGGGGTTTTTGTTTTGGTTTAAAGCAGGCTATATTATCTCTCCAGGGGTAGTTACCTGCAGCATTGCTGCATGGAAGCAGCTTTCAGTTGCCTGGGAAGACAAGTGGGGTATCCCACTGCATGTACATTCAGCAGAATTCATAGAGAGCAAGAAAAAAACCCTTTGAGCTGACAGATTCTCCCTGCATCAAGGGCAGCAAATGAAGCAATCATTGCTATCACAGTTTCCAGAAGAATTAATCATGTGTTGCTGTGCAGGTGTAAGTTGCTTTTCTTTTTTTTTTTTTCCCCTCTTGCATGCTGTTTCTGGTGTCTTTATCAAACCATTTACAGAAATAAGTTCTTTTATATGAACTCCCAAATAAAAGTGCAAATCATATAGGAGCTTAGAGAAAACTTGACAAGAAGGCTCTTGTTAACTTAAACGGATCAATATTGAAGCAGCCAGTTACTTTGAAACATACTTTCATCAATAAGATGAAAAAGCTTGCAATACAAGCAGACACTACCTAATTCTAATATAATATTAAAAGGGTGCTTTCTAGTCTTTTAAACCAAAAACACAGTGTAGCTTATGTACTTAGAGTTATAAAACCTCAGAAGGAATGTGGTCTCTGTTAGTTACAGTCTGTCTGGGAAGGTGAGGGAGAAATTAAGTTGATCTTTTTAGTGATGAATTATTAAAAATGAAAAAAAAAAACCAACCAACAATCCACTGCAGCATTAGAGTCAAACCCTACACATCAACTTCGCACTACACATGGGTGGTTCTATAGCAATGCATGCATACATTTAATTTGACAAATAAATTAAGCCACTGGGGTGCTCTTGCTGACAGGTTACATTTAGAATTAATCAGAGCAGGACTGATTGGGAGGTATATTATTAAGATAGTTTTTACTAATATAAAACTCTCATTTTCTTCATTAAAAGTTAGAGAGAAACAGCTCCCAGCACTAGCAATCATTGCAAGTGCATGCCTATTTATTGCAGAAGAACTAGATTCCAGGTGTAGTTTTAAAGTCACTGTGCCTGGTCTCACATTCTTTTCAGGAAAAGCTTCTGGTAAGGCCATCTTGGGATGCTAAAAGAAAGTAAAGGAGGGATCAGGATTTCTACATATGCTGTGTCCAGTGCAGATGTGATCCAAAGAATATCCAGATGCTGAGTGCTCAGCTGAATCAGTAGTGTGCATAGCTACCCTGACTTTTTTGGTCAAAGTATCAAAAGTTCCTCAGCACATGTGGTTCTTTAGTGTTATATAATGCACAAACACAAATACTCTTACTATTTGTTCTGAAATGTCGACTGCAATAAATCAAAACACTTACCCATGTAACACTGAGGGCCACACCAAGTTCTTGAAAACAGAGATCTTAAACTAAACATTAGAAATCACTAAAAAATGCTGCTATGAAAAACAAACAAAAAAGAAAAGTGAAGCTCACTGAAAAAAAACCCACCATGTGAATCTACCTCCAGATTGTTTGGGGGTTTTTTCTTCTTTTTCTCCCCAGAGTTCATTTTGGTCCTTCAATAGAGTATTACATTTTCCCTCTTCCATGCTAATTAAAAATCTTTGTATTTCTCTCATACCGTGCAGTACAACCAAGACAGAAAGGTTTACCAGTGGAAGAAGAACATGGGGGATATCAAGGGAAAGAGCCACACGGATATTAAGGAAATGAAGACCACGTTCTTAGGAAGGGAGCTTTCTGGTCTCCAAAACAGGACAAGGCTCAGCTGAAGCATTTGTTCCAGCTAAGATGTGCATAACAGCTGTCCTTGATCTGGGTTCCCTAGTATGAGTTGGCTTCATGCTGTAGCCTTTTCCTCACCTTTTCCTCTCTATCCCTCCTTTCTTGGCTAACTATTTACATGAATCTTATAATAACTCTGAGACTCTTAATTCTCCAACCAATCTGGTTAAAAAAAAGGCCAATTCCTGCAAAAGGTTTTAGGGAGGAACAGACCAACTTATATGTACAGAGACCTGCACCCAGACATGCACAGTATGATCATATCTCTATCTTCAGCAAACTGAGTTGAAGGATTCACCACGTGTCTGCCAGTATCTATCTCATTTCTTCTCAAGTTGCTAATTCCTGATGGATGATAATGATATAGATTTATTGTGAGTCTTGCAGTGGGTGATCTTAATTGCAGCCTGTTAAGTTGTTACTGAGCTACTTGTTCTCTGCATGACAACATCCAACCCATTTTGACCTCTGGAGTTTAATCAAAGCCTTTATTCATACCAGTCTTAGCTGTGGAGCTGTGGAATGGGTAGGAAATTGGAACTGCAGTTCATCTTTGGCTAGTTTTCAAGTTTCATAATTTAAAAAAAAAAAAAAATCAGATTTTAGAGCTAAGGAGTTTTTAGCTGTCATTTGTGACAGCTCAAGTGCAATGGCCAGCATTTCTGTGAACTCAGTAAACTTGACTGAGTAGGGCAGCAGCTGTCAAGCGAGCAGGAGGTTCTTTATACTGTGAATGTTTATTAGTGGACAGAAAAAGAAAGTTAAAGTTATGTGGCAATCTGATTTTAGGTCAACTCATGTAGTCAGAAATTATGAGTTTAAAGGGTCTGTGTATAGAAAACTAAATTTAAAAAACAGCAGAGATTACAAGGATTCAGTCACCCTTTTTATTTGAGTCAGCAGAAAATTGAAAATCAACACATTTTTTTCTTGCTGGTCTTGCACCCTTTTTAAAAAAATACAGGTACAAATGCAGTTTGATTATATATTAAAACACTGGCTTTACATTCTCTTTCAGTTTGCTTGATAAGAAGGTAATCCCATTTCAGCAGTGTTGAATTGGCTTGTTCTCTTTACAAGGTCTGGGAAGTGGCAGACTAGAATTTTCTCCACTCTAATTCTGTTTTCTTCATGGTTTTGATTTGGTTTTCCCTTCAGATTGATTTTCTCTGGCAGATAGATTTCTCCAGAACCTGATTCTGCCCAAGTGAGACAACGCTCCAATTACCACTGCATCTAACTATGCTTCTTGCAATTTTCAGTGTATTTACCCTCAGAAGTGCTTTTTTCGCTGTTAGAGAGAGAGAGACACCCAGGACTGGATCCAAAGAAAGCCTCAACACTCACTGCTGCCCTCTCATCTCACCATGAAGGTAGTGAAAGACTGGGCATCTTTAATTTGAATCTTAAAACTCCCAACATGTCTCAAGTTCTCTGTGAGGGGAGAGTTAGGAGAACTACTTGGAGAACATGGACAAACATGTTTGTCTATCTGCCTCTCACAACCTGGGCTGATGGACATCTTACTGAGGCTGGCCTGCAATAAACAAGCATCAGTTTTTGTGTTCCTTCAGACAAGGCTTGAGTTGGGTGTGTGGACTCCGTCTTTCAGAAATAACTCCACCAGGATCTGAGGGATCTAGGTTCAGCTTTATTTTATCATAGGTGATTATGGAAGCATCTCCTACCTTAAGACTAAAGGTGAACCTGGGATGTGTATGGGGTTCCTTTTTGAGGAAGGAAGGCTGGGAAACAAGAAAGTCACTCTCAATTGCTCTTGTCACAGTTTCTCCATTGCATTTTGAATAAAGATCCTCCAGACCCAAAAGCATGGTTCAAGCAGCTACTGGTTTAAGCACTTGCAGTAACTGAGAAGTTGGAGGCTGCCAGCTTGCTCACTACCCTTTATAGACAGTGGGTACTAAAGGCTTTATTAGGCTTGAAGGTGACGTTGGTGCCTTATGGCTACTGAATTATCCAACTTGGCGCATGTGTGATACGTAAGCCTTGCCACTTCTGCAGTCTATGCTTTGTGAGGCAGTATTGATCTCTGCTGTATTTCTTGAGGAAAGAATAGAGCTTAGGACTTAATCCTGAATGGAGGAAAGTGATGAATTATGTGCTTGAATTGCGAAGAGAGCGGGGTTTAAGAAACTGCACCTCTTGTTGGCTGGTGCAGACACCTTTCTACTTGGGTTGTGAACTCCCTTCCAAGGCACTTGCTCTCCCCAGGCATTACACGGGACAGTGAGAAGGCCAGGCCAGTTAGAAGTCCAAGGGCCAACTACTCAAATCCTTCATAGGTCTAGTGGGCCAGGGAGACTAAAAGGCTGCTCCCAACTCTAAAAAATCCTTCGAAAACTAAGAAATTTGACCTGGGTTAACATTCTCCCCACCAGACCATTTTCCCTGTAAAAAGGAATCAGCGTAGGAGGCCATAGGCACTTTTGCAAGACAGTGATTTTGGTGAAAGATGTGTTGATATACAGCCACATTTGGCTGGCACTATTTCATCAATAATTAGCAGAAGTATACAGAACCTTCTCAGAATAGATCTGACTCCAGTAATACACGATCTTAACCCTTTCTTAGGACTCACACAAACACGTGCATGGTGACTCTCACAACAATACTTTGCCATGAAAGCTAAGACTTCTTTCTGTCGCCATGCAGCTTTGCTTGGTTTAAATAACTTTCATGCCTTCTATATACTAGAATTCTAGTTTTATAATTATATGATACAGGTTATTAGTTTGTATGCTGAAAAAGTAGTAGGAAAGAAAGCAGGAAATATGTTACTTTGCAAATCTCTTTCCTGCCCCATATGTTACAAGTTAGCATGTAATGTATTTTATTCCCAATTAAACTATGGCAGGGCCTTTTTGCAGTGCTTCATTATCCATTTTCCAGAAAGAGGCATGGCCCCATCAGCCTTTTGATGAGATGCCACCAAATAAAGTTATTATGCCAAGAAGCAATCTAGGGAGAAGCTATTATCTGGATTTCTACAAAAGCAGTTTCTAGTCTTATTAGCTTGCATTATATAGTAGAAATTGAACTTATATAGCAGAAATTGAATTTAGGAGGTACAGCGAAAGATGCACGCTACCCATTTTTCAGCCTAACTGTAGGATGTTAAACTTCCTTAGAGCTAATAGTCCAAAATCTTGAGGTGCACAGTCAGCATCTCAGTTGAAGACAGTGGAAGAAGGCATGCAGTTATGATAAAAAGGCTTATACAAAAGCCACGCCGAAGTCTACTTCTCAACCAAATTTGGTAGCAAAAGCCAGCAGGCCTGAAAAGAGACCTGCTGTCCCCATAATTGCAAGTGCATTTACAAGCTGTTTATTTACAAGAAGAAGTACAGCTCTTGCATGTGTAAGTCTTTTCATATACAAATGGCAGTTTACATGATTTGGCTGCACAGTGGTGAGCCTCCATGTGCATTAATATGTATTAGGGCTGGGCTCCAGATTAGAGAAACCTGATCCTGCGAGATCCTACTGAGCTCTGCAAAATTGAAAACTTTTGTTACCCAGATGTTGCTTTGAAGTATTTTGACTGAAATTTTGCCTGTGGGTTTATATGGGAACAAAACAAGAGGAAAATTTGTCTTCTTGGAATTTGTTCTGGCTGGGGACATTGCTGCCATTTCAGTCATATTACAAGGAATTTCAGTGATAATTTATTCTGAAATTTTAGGGAGTGCATTGAAATTCCAACAGAGGATTTTGTAATGTCCACCCAACATCAGCAAGTATTCATATTTGAAGGCAGGTTATAAAGTAATGCACTGGGGACAGATTCATGTGAGGTAGGACAGAAAAGTATTAAATCACAGGTGTTTAACCATGAGTATTCACTTTCAAATTATTCTGATAGGGAGAAAAAAGAGAAGGGGAAGGGAACATGAATGGGGAAGGGAATAGGAAAGGAAGGCCATTTGGAGCCCTTTTGCCAATTTGGGACTGAGATCCGTTAGTAAAATAAACTAGGTTTCATTCTTAAAGATGAAGGACACTCAGCAGTCTTGCAAAAAAAAAAACAAGTCCCCCACATGTCTCTTTCATGTGACTTCACTGGTTAACAGCACCATTGATTTTACTGTGATATTTTGTTCAGTCTTGTGTTTTGATCTGTGATTTAAAACTGTGTTCCACGGGAGGGTCCTACCAGTGTCCTTTATTATCTACAATTACAGCCACCTGCAGTCTGTGCTCAATGGAGTGCCTCAGTGTTTGTTATGATAAATATCAGGCCACTGACCGTAACATCTCTGTGTGTTGAAATGCTTACCTTACAGAATGACATTTAGAAAGGTGTAGCTTTGGGCTCTTAAGAAAGGGAATAAGAAAATGAATGCAGCTTTTGGAAATGGCAATGCTGGAGAAACCTCTCTGGTTTCTTTCAGAAATACCACCATTCCAATATAATTCATGACCAGTCATCATATGACAAGGTGAAGTACACTTAGTTTTAACAGGTTTTTATACCCTATCTGTCTGTCATCATTAAGCTATTGCTTAAAGGTTTTGACAAGTCAGGTCTTTTTTTTGGATCCATGCGTGAGCCCATCCTAAAGACTGAGGAAGAGTCAGCTCAGGAGATCTGTCATCAGCTCACCATACTGGGAGGCAGATACAGTACAGAGAAGGGAGAGGATTGCTGAAGAATTTCTAGAAATGTGAAAGACTGTACCCCATAGGATTGAGTCATATTCATCTAGGCATTGTGGTCATGTAACTCAGTGTGTTCGTAACACTGCATGGAGCTGTGAGAAAGTGCGAGGCCAGGATTAAAATCTAATACCATTAAGGGTCTGTGATTACTTTGTGTCTATTTTGATTCCTAGGAAAAAAACTCATGCTCTTCCTACATGACCTCCCATGTCTCAGTAGGCACAAGGTCTTCTGGAGAAGCCTGCCTGGCTGTGGTGGTGTTGACAGACTGTTGTAGCTCTGAGGTTGCTAAGGGACCACAACTCTCCCTGAAGCATTGTAGGAACAGAAAAGGAAAAGTAGAGGAAAAAACACACACCCACTCATGGACAGGCATCTGGAGAAGGGAGAGGCACATCTGTGACCTCAGACTTCCCCAAGAAACTTGAAGGAGCCCCAGGAAGAGAAGGTTGTTCTCCAGAAGAGCTGGCAGAGCAAAGGAGACAGAATGAAGGAATTCACTGGCTCAAATTACTCTGGCATTGGTCACAGGTCTGGCATTGGTCGCAGCTCTGGCATTGGTCACAGCTCTGGATGCTGCTGGTTAAATCTCATCATAAGTACGTGTGAAAAGAAGACCCATTGCTCATGCAGAAAGGTCCTATGCACAGGCTGTGCAGGGGAAGAAGGACTGAAATTCATCCTGAAATTACTGTCTCATGAAACCCTTTGGATTTGGGATTGTGATGGCCAAGGAGCAGCACTGCAGTTTAACACTCTCATCACCAATGCTACACTTCAACCCCTCCTCTGACATGTGGAATTTCAGTGCACATTGTCTTAGTCCTCCAAAGCACCTTCATAAGAGGACACAGGTGGGAAATGGCCACCAAGGTAACAGCTCATGTGGTTGCAGGGCTACATAATCAAAAGCAACACAACAGCAGTAAGTCAAAATACGTCACCACAGTGAACCTATCTCTCCCTAGGAAGTCCTCTGGATGATACTAACCTTGAAGTTGACATTGGATTTACAGCTCAATTCCCTTGGGTAATGATGCTGATTACATCCATACTAAAAGAGCAAAGTAAGCTCACTTCCTTCCCCTCTGTAGCGAGACTTCACTCATGCTGTCACAAGGAAACCCTGTGACAGGTCCCTGAATTGCTTTAGACTTCCAGCAGCTGCAGAGCTCTTTCTAAAGGATAGAAATCTCTCCACTGCTCCAGAGCAGCTGACAGCTGAAGAAAGATGGTCAGCTAAATTCTTTGTTGTAGCCACTCCATATACCAAGATAAGCAGAGTGATTAAACTGATTTATAGTGCTTGGATACCCAACTTCTTTTATCCCCAAAATAAGATCTGCAGAATGGGTACTCAATTGCTTAATGACATGAAACAGCCATCCTTCTATTGACAGTGATATTACTGAAATGGAATCAGAGGGATCCCAAATTGTTGGTTTAAGGCACATTCACCTTTCACATGTGGCTTGAGTAAAAAATCCTGTGGTTCAAACTGAATTTGGTGGAACAGGTATTTAGTGTAGGACTCATCTGCATAGCAGTAGGTAGCTACAGTGGAGTTGTCTGCCTCTGAGTTACACTAAGGGCTCACTTTCTAGTCAGCGCAAATCTCATCTATCACTCAGTGGACTCTAAGACATGATAATCTCACTGTAGAATAGACAGCTAAAGTATATCAGATGAATCATCTCTGAAAATGTGTATTTCCCTTCAACTTACCTAAAACTGCACTTGGTTGCCTGAGAACCAAGAAAACCAGGCACATAGTAAATTCACTTATATGATTAGCAAAATCCTCAAGTACCTTATCCATGCTGGTAGACAAAGTCCCAGCCCTGCTCTAAGCTCTTCCACTAATTGCTACACTAACTACTTGTACACTTAAATCAGAGGGTCAGTGGTCACCAGGTGAGTTGTGATGAAGGGAAAGGGAGGAGGGCTTTTCAGATAGCTTTTCTTGGCTACCACTGAAGTATTTATTCCCAAGGCCTTTTGATAACCAGGGGTTAATCTTCAATGACACACTAGCATTTGAATTAAAACTCTAAAGCTCTTTGTTTCTTGGTGTTTCAGCAGGCATTTCACCACCAGCAAGACTGGGAACAAGTGCTGCTGGTAAATACACTTGACAGGGAGCATTTGTAATCAACATAGCTCAGCACAGCCTTTAAAGGACCGTACCTAAACGAGACTGCCTGAGGCAATCCTGTTCAAGTACATTTACACTGCATATAAATCTGATGCAAGTTCTCTCCTTGCAATGATCCTAAAGAGGCAGTGAGTTTTGGGGGCTAGGTGAGACACTACTCAAGGTGGTCCGTGAACAGTAACCGCATAAGGACTCAGACTGAAGGCTATGATACAGGCTTAGCATGTGCCTTGGGGCTATGAACATACCAGTATATCTACTATAAATGTATTATTTAGCATATATAATAATAATAATAGGTCAGGCAGTAATCTTGGTTCCTAGTCCCTGTGGTACAGACCGCGTTGTGTGCACCCTGGTTGGGGCTAGCTCCTATTGGAGAAGACCAACATCCACATTACACCTGACCTGGCTCTGGACTTATTGGAAAGACCATTTTCAGGGAAGGGAGCAAACAAGGGAGCCTTGTCCGCGCAGCCTCCAGGGCACTGTATCTGGAGAGTACAAGCCCTAGAACCATGCCAAATTTTGTGTTGGACAGAGAGAGTTAGGGAGGCCCATGGTAGAGCCAAGGAGCCAGCTAATGACAAAGTGGAGTGGAAAATCAGAGGTTCATTTCTTGTGCCCATTCTTCAGACCTTATATTTAGCAGTATCTGTGAACTCTGAGAGGCCATAGTTAGACTTTCATTTCAGCCTACCAATATAAACCTAATCTGGGAGGATAATAGATTGAGTATTTTCAGTGATTCACACAGAAATACTTGCTATTTTAAGTATATGTTTAAGCATCTTGTCCTATCAAGTATGCCTTATTCTCAAAAAACAAAAAACANAAAAACAAAAAAAAAAAAAAAAAAAAAAAAAAAAAAAAAAAAACAAAAAAAAAAAAAAAAAAAAAAAAAAAAAACCGTGGTGTCTGAGATATCAGTGCTAATCCACAGTACTTCTCTTCACATGCTTTGGTTGTCTGTATTTTAGGAGAGCCAAACAGCTTTCTCTGGGAACAGCAATGCAGCCAACTACTACCATATGCTGTGTGGGTTCCCTCTTTCCGCTCCTCAAAGAACTGACAGCCTGGCCTGGCCAGAACAAACAAAACAGTGTGCTTTACACACACAAAAAGAGGCTTTGAAGGTTTGTTCAGGATCAGAAAAAAAAATGAGATCTTACATAGGAAAATTCAACAGAGAAACCTCAGAATAGCTCAAAACCTGGGATGCTGGTGACCTATCTTCCCACTTGAATCAAAGAACCATTCTCCCTTGGTTTGTCCTTTGGCCACGAAGGAGCTTTGGCCATTGGGATATTGGCTGTTCCACAGAAAGATATATGTTTTATCCCTTTTGTCTACGAGTCAAATTTCTGTACTGAGACATGGTTTTGACTAGCCATTTTCTAATGAAATTTTTTTTTTTTTTCTTCTCCTGGTATACTGTGAGGCTGAACATTTTAGATTACAGTAGCTGACTTGTGCCCTATCCTCTTTTGTTTAAAAAAAAGCAGTCAGCTCCCATTTACAGATTCTTAGATCACCACAGACTTGATACCACCACACTTGTGCAAACCTCCACACAGTGACAGCAGTGGGAATTGTGTGTGTGGACAGTTGAAAAGCTGTACCTGTTAAATATCTGTATTGCTAACGTGAGGATTATTGTTCTGGGTTTCACATAATGTCTTTGTTCCTTTTAAATACATTGTCTGCTCTCCCAGAGGATATCATTTGGTTAGGTACTTAGCTGACATCAAAGGTGTTCTACTGAAGTCTACAATGCCAACACTTAACTGAATTCCTGTCCTCCTGAAAAATTCATGTATAAGATAATGCATTGCTGAGTGCAGTTGACTCTCGATACCTGGGCTGTGGGTTACCCATGCTCAGCTCTAACTGTGCAGTTTAAGGAAGCACATAGAGATACATCTGTATTATTTCCAGGACCTGCAATAAGGCCATTCAGTTTTGGACTGTGCCAACTTGAATTAAAATCCTGGTCAGAATAAAAGTCACTCTGTCTAGAGCTGGCACAGGTACCCCTCCTGTATATTGGTTGGACCAAGGTCTGGATCCCCACTCTATGGTTCCATAGCCACTTCGCTCAGATTGAGCTGGGATCGTTACTTTCATCCACGATGATCAAGACAAATGCATCTTCCTAGTTCCTGCTAGGAATCACAACCAAGATTACAAACCCTCTGCCAGAATCACCTTCAAGATAACTGTGCAAGACACTGAGGCTATGACTGGTCTCAGGACATCCAGGCTGTCTTCTGGAGACTGGTTGGAGTGCACTGACTCCTATGAACAGGGGCAATGAGGGACAGGAGAGAAGGATGCTTTTTGCCAGGTGGTGCCATGAAGTCAGGATGTGGGACTAAGACTGAGAAAGTACTCCTGAATTCCTTGGTACAGGCATAACCTGAGCATCTTTGCAGCAGTGAGCCTGGGTCCCAAATAGCTGGTTTTGGATCAGAAAAGTTCATCTGAATCCAAACAGGCTCTGCCTTGTTAGCTTAGTTATGAGACCAGATTTGAAGTGGTCCCATGCAGTGTGCCTTGGCTTGTAAATGGTTCCTCCAGGAACACAAAGCATGAAGGGCAGTGAAAATACAATGACTACACAGCAGCCCGTTTGGGTCTGCGCGGTCAGCAGGGAACAAAACTAACAAGTCTGAATGACCTCATCCATCCCAGGGTACTGGTGTGACCTGGGATTTGCTGTTATCCAGAGTATTCCAACATTGCAACACCCCAGATGATGGAGTCATGACTATGATGTGTGACAGATGCACTCGACCCTTTAACCAAGTTGGCAGCAGTTTGGTACAGGCTCCAAAGGAGGTAAAGGCTTAGCCATAGCCAGGCCAAGAACTCCTCTAGTTTCAATCTCTTCCCTGAAAACCCACAAAGGAGCAGAGTGACTCAGTGAACATCGATGCATATGAGCTTGGATCATTGATCATGTGAGTAACACATGGATAGCAGGTGACTTTTCCAACACTCATTTATCAAGGAACAAAGAAAGTTGTGGGTACAAGGAGTCTCATGCATACCTTTCCCATTGCATATAACTTGAATATGAGCCAACCACTTTATTTAATATGACAGCCTAAGTGAGCCGCCTTTGAGTTCTCCCTATTAGGCAGCATGGCTGCATGGCAGTAATCTCCCCTTGAGCTGGGATACCTCTCAAGGTTGCTCCTCAAGGCATAGACACCTTTTGCCAATGGCAGATCTTTGGATAAGCCCAATTTGAGCTCTCCCTGAATTGCAGCTGGACTGCACACCAGGTGACTCTCCACTCGAACAGGGACACCTCTCAAGGTTTGAGATTTATTACCTCAGACTAAAAGATCCTTCCATGCCCAAGGCAGAGAGATCCCTTACTCATGACAGATTCTCAGTAAGTGACTGAAAGTATGCTGAATTAATACTAATGAAACATTATTAATCCATGTAGTTACTCAATATTAATTATTACAAACTTTGTATAGATAATTCCACTAGACACAAACTGTTGTCCAAGTCTGAGACTAAGATTGGACCTAGCTGCACTGAGCTCCATCAGGAGTTTAGAAATCAAGGATGTCCACTCTGAACCTCATGACTCAATGGGAGGGTCTTCCTTACCCTTTGCATCTCTGGTCTCTATGAGTATCATTCTAACTCAATTCTAACTCAATTTTCCCTCGTATGTTTCTTCCATGCAGTAATTTATAAGATGAACCTTGCCATCAAACTTATTGAATCTTGTTAAACCACTGTTAAACTTTGTTAAATTCCATCAAATTTATTGAATTCTGTCAAATTATTGGTTTGCCTCAACAAAACATATTGCTGCTTCTCTCTTTTGAGTGAGGTGCATTCCACTCTTTTGTGACAAATTGGTATAGTCAGCAGGATGACAAGTAGTATCACTGAGTACTTACGGAAGCATGGAATAAGTCTGAGTCCAAATTCTCAGAAGAATGGGCTTATGACCACTGGCATGACTGGGATGCTATTGAAGAACAATTAGAATTAGCAAGAGGAAATACTAAAAATGGTAAAGGGAAAGGAATTATATGTAAGATGCTAGGCACCTGCCTAGAAGCTGCCTGTCAGGACAGGAGAAACCATAATAGAGAGAGACAAGATCTCAGTGAGGAAATAGAAGGCAGGAAGGCTGCTGAGTTACTACTGTCTCTGCAAATTGCACAGCTACAGAAGCAGTTACAGGAAGAAAAGGAGAAAACAAAAGTTGGAAGAAAAGATCAAGATGATGCTCACGCAGGCCCTGCATTCCCCTAACCTCATGCAAATTAGGAAACTAATAGCGTCTCCAGAGAATTGGGACAGTGATATTTCGCATGATCCTGATCACTGCATTGAGGGAAATGATGACCCTCTGTTCCCCTCAGATTCCTTTGAATATAAGGCTAGACTCATCATTAAAGCAGAATACATTCTGATTCCAGTTGGTCTTCAATGGCAACTGGTGAAATTTCTAATAGATATGGGAGCACAAATGTCACTACTAACACAACAGGGTGCCAAGAAGCTGGGTGTGCAACCTGGATGGTGGAGAGTTAAAGCCACCGGAGTAAATGGAGTAAGCGTTATTTGCCAAACAGTGAAAGTTAATTTACGGCTCCCTGGCAAGAAGCGCATGTTGTCTACTCGCTTTGTGATTAAAAACTGAAATGAACACCTTTGGGGTTTTGATGTTTTGACCAGAAAAAACTAGCACTTGCCAGATGGCAGGGTGTGGTTCTTTGGTACATGTACAGACCCCAACCCCAGTAGAAACTGGGAGGCTACAGTGTGTGGACTCTGCACAGCCCCTGCACTCCCCAATTTGAGAATTACCAATGTACTGCAGTGTCTGATTTCTGCTGTGGAACAAAATGGATCTTCTGATGTAACAGCAGATTTAGAAAAATGGCATATTATTTCCAGAACCCACTCCTCATATAATTCACTCATCCGGCCAGTCCGAAAGCTGGATCGGAGACAGACGGCATCTGACCATTGATTATCGGCGCCTAAATGCCAATACAGCTCCACTATATGGCTGCAGTACCCAATATTGCAACTTTAACGGCCGCACTATAAGCAGTTGCACATCCATGGATGGCAATGCTAGATGTCAGAGATATGTTCTTCGTGGTCCCCTTGCAGGAGGAGGATAAAGAAAAATTTACATTTTACTTGGAAAGGTCTACAATACACCTTTAACAGACTCCCACAGGGGAATAAACACCCACGATTGCTCATGCTGCGCTTGCTGAACTTTCACAGACAGTTTCACTCCCTCAAGGTATGAAACTGTACCAATATTTAGATGATTTTCTAATCAGAGAGACCTCCCCTGAAAAGGTGAGAGAAGTATCAGCAGCAGTATAGCAGGCACTATATAAAGCAGAAGTTGAAGTTCCACCTGAAAAATATCAGGAATCAAGTAGAGAAGTAAAATTTTTAGGTTCTGGGTGGATTGCAGGTAGTACAGCAATTCCACTGGACACCTTAAGTAAAATAGAACAATTGCAGATGTCCCAATCTAAGAAAGAGTCATTAAAACTTATGGGTACTTGGAGAAAGCATGTACCTGGATTTCCTATCATTGCTTGCCCACTCTACTCACTTTTACAAAAGGGAAAACCATGGAAAAGGAACCCAGAACATGAAGGAGCATTCAAAACCCTAACACAGGAATTGAAGATGTATCAGTCAGTGGGGCCAGTACATCCCTGCGACCCTATTAGAGCAGAATGGGGTTTTGCAGAAAGTGGTACTTATTACAATCTGTTCCAGATGGGGCCAAACAGGCCAAAAAGGCATCTAACACTTAGCTTAACTGCATTTAAAGAGACAGAACAGAGATATTCTGAGTGGGAAAAGGGACTTTTGTCTTTAGTCCAAGCAGTTCAACAAGTTGAGCCATTAAGGGGTAACCCATCTGGAAAAACCCTGCCAAGGCTTGCATTGTTTTCCCTTTCCAGAAACGATGCTGGGAATGATACCAGCACACCTACCCTGGAGACTGGGTTAACCATCGAAGGATTATGTACTCCTGCGAGAAGGATAAGCTTTGCCAGCACGAACAAAATTCAGTTCATGTGTCAACAAGCTCGACCCACAGGTTGGAGACCCTCACTTCTTTTATTTATGCTAATCAATAGGGTAAATATAGTACCTTCTGCACCATATACGTTTCTCAGTTGTGGGTGTAATCTACTGTAACAGCAATTATAAGGGATATAATCTGGGATAATGCAACTGAATTTGAAAGGAAATTCCAATCCTGCTGGCATCTAGTCAATTTTACCTATGATCCTACCAACAGTAAAGCCACAGCTTTTATTCTGACAATACGCAATGCACCACATACCAAATCATTGCTCTGGGATTAAATCGTAATGGAACTGTCTTCTATCCATTAGAACACAGAGTATGGGCCCAAAAAAAATGGGAATAAATGGCAAACTGTTGATGTTGATGCATGTGTTGTACGGGAACAACAGGGATTTATTTCTGAAAGTAATACCATTAAGGCCCAAGACATTTGTCTTGACACTAAACAAAATGTTTGTCATTTTGAAATACATCCCGATGAAACCCCTGAAACTGTACTTGTATATGTTGGAAATGAATGTGTTTGTGTGAGAACCCTTTGTGATTCTGCATTTATAGACAACACCACTGTAGAGACATATAATCACTTAAATATCTGCATTTGTAATTTTACCAAAATTATACTATCTGACTTAACTATTCAACTCCTGTCACAACCCACCAATTGCTACAATCTAACTACATATTGTATCACAATTTATTGCCTACCCCTATTGGAATGAATCTCACATTGGCAAGGAAACTTTTGCAACATAATGACCCGAGTCAATTGCTAAAGCCAATTTGAACAACAAAGAACCCTGATTACTGACCGTCATGATGCAGAGAGGATACCTCATGTTCTGGAAAGAATGAAGGATGGAGAACATCATTGGTGGGATACCTCATTTGGACGGTCACTGACAGCAACAGGACCTTTGAATCTAATGCCTCATCCAGTTGTGATTTTGTTAGCTCTAAAATTATTATACTTATTACTTATAGTCATTCTATATGCAAAGGTTTGGTACATAATGAAGCAAATACTCCTTGGTTCATCACGTGAAATCACCCAATAATGTACAAAAATAACATGTAATGAAGAGTAATATTTTATACTAGAAGCTGCTTGCTTACTGTTGATCTTCAAGCATGCCAGCACGGTATATAAATAACATTAATTGTGACACTTGAACTAAACGGGTTATCACATAGTTGGACTCTTCCCACTGGTCTGTAATATGCCACACATTTATGACACAGAGGCAAGAGGTAACTGTACTACCACTCTATGAGTCAGTAAAATGGATTGACTGTAGTCACGGGGTGGAATGTGACAGATTTGAATTGGTCCCATGCCTTTGCACTGTGCCTTGGTTTATAAGTGGTTCCTCCAGGAACACAAAGCATGAAGAGCATGGTGCAGTGAAAACACAATGACTACACAGCAGCCTGTTTGGGTCTGCGGTCAGCAGGGAACAAAACTAACAAGTCTGGATGACCCCATCCATCCCAGGGTACTGGTGTGACCTGGGATTTGTTGTTATCCAGAGTATTCCAACATCGCAACACCCCAAATGATGGAGTGGTGACTATGATGCTGTAGTCACACCCCAGTTAATGAGGTGTAAGTTATAACCACACAAATCTCCATTGTTAATGATAAATACAGGCTGAGTAGTAACTAGATGCTTCTTCAACATCACACTTAGCAATTCATGTAATACGTACTACTATAGTAGGCTACCTTTAAGTCTGATGGAGGATTAGAAATTTGTTTTTTCAGAAATATATATCACCCATTTTACTCTTTCCACCTTCTAGATTAAGCTATTTAGGAAAATGAATACATTTAAAAGTCTCTAAATTTACTATGGACTTTTTACCTACTGCATTTTTCTAAATATGTTTTGCTAGAGACATGTTAGTACAGTGAGGTGCATCACAGAGTGAAAGTCATTGCAAATACAAGGTATTAATTAATTTTCTACCAAAAATGTCTTCAGCAACAGATCTTCACCCGTAAACTGGCAACACTGAAGTAAATTGGCCTTGTTCACTCTATGTAAAAATATATGTATCCACTTTATGTATGCAAGACACATCGAAGGGAATAATTTAAGTAGAGTGACTTTTGTTTTGCAGAAAAGGCAAAGTCTAGGGAAAAGAGACATCTCATTTTCTTATGAAGTTACAGCTGAGCTGCCTGAGGTTTCTCATGCAATTTTGCCATCATGAAGCTGCATTAGAATCTGTTTTTCCAGGCACTTTTCCTACAGCTCCAATGAAGTTGATTTATGACCCATCCACTTCTACATGTTACAGCAGCAATATTAGCCAAGCTTCTTCAGTACATATCCACTCTCAGACTTTGTTACTTAGAAGAAATTTATTTACTCTACACTCTTACCTGGAGTATGGCTTGTATTCACACTTCATTCCCCTTGTCATATATAGGCTAGAGGAGGAAGTCAAAGGAATATTTCTCAGGCAATTTCCCTCACTTAGGTCTTAAAGTAATACTGCCCACTTTCCTTACAGGGGGAAAAAAACCAACCAAACAAAAAACCCCACACCACCAAAAAACCACCTTCTCTTCAGAAGCGAAGGTCCAGAGTCTTTGCTTTTCCCTCTCCCCAAATGACAGGCACTTACCTAAAGCACCCTAAGCTATAAAACTAATAGGCCAACAATCCTGCTGTGCCTAGTAGAGCACTAAGATCTAATGACTCCTGCACCAACTGTAGCAATGATTGGACTCCCAGCACATCTAAATGCCCAAATTAGATAAGATTAATTCAGAACAAGGTGCAGATGGGGCACACGTTTCTCACTCACACCTGCAACAGCTGGTACGTTGAGTTGTGTGCTGCCTCCTTCCTGCAGACACACAGACTCTATTTAACCAGGCAGCACCCCTGCCTGCCCCTCTGCCAGGGCTACGCCTCTCCAAGGAGGTAACAGGGAGTATATCCTTCCTGGGAGGATAACAGGGGAAAGGGTGCAATCCCTTCTCCTTCCTCCTGTGAAGTTGATGATGAAGGGAAGAGAGAAATACATTGCCCTTTTTTCCTTCCCGTGGGGAATTAATTTGTGGTGCCTAGGATTAGGGACACTTGGGTGAGGTGTCACTTGTACATGGCTCATCCCTTCTCTGGGACTGATCACAGAGTAAGCACGAGAGTTGCAGTTCCAGTATGGGCAACTCAAAATACAATTAAAGAAGGGAAGTCAAGTGACATGATATAAATGGAAACTGCAGGCTACTGAAGTAAAATGTCCATTTTGAAGAATCAATCTACATTTTGAACCAGGCAGAAAAGAGCTGTGGGGATGTTCTAAGCATGAAATATTTTATCCAAAGCTGAAGAAAGGAGTCTATTTGTTTCATAGTGTGAGCAAAGCTTGCCACTGAAGCAATCATATTTTGTTATTTTTTTCCTGCACTGTGTGTTTGCTACCCTTACTTTTGAGAGCTTGCTGCTCTCTGTGTGGTACCTGAAACATCCTGCATGGCTTTTGGATGCATTAATCGTGAAGCTAGTGAAAAAAAAATAGACAGTGACAGACAAGAGCGGCAAAAAAAATTGCCAGCAGTTTTCACAGAGAGGGGAGAGAACAAGCAATACAAGGAAAGCTGCAGATAGACATACCTCGATGATTTCTTTCTGATTCATTTGATGCCTGATAATTGACAGAGCTCCACTCTCAAGAGTAAGCAGGGAAAAGAGGAGGGGGAGAGAGAGCAAGATAAAATCAGATGGAGAAGGCTCAGTTGCTATCCATTTCAATAATTTTCATCTCCCAGTGTTAAGCTTTTGTATCTTTGTTATTCTAGTGGTGATAGATGGAGAGGTAAGAACATGGAAACCTAAGCTTTATCATCACGTATATTCCTAACAAAAGACAGGCAAAACAGCAACTTCCTTAATAAGACAGGATGATAATGGATAACGCTGGGATAAATGGTTTCCAAGGACACCGCCTTCGGGAGGAGGCAGGGTTTGCAGTGCCAGCTTGACAAAGACAGTGCTAGGAAGAGCAGCAGCTCTTTCCACCCTCCCCTTGGGTCAGCAGCACTGTACGTGTTTGATGGTCTTCATGGACGGGTGTTCATGCTGGTGCTCGGGAAGCTGATCCCAGCGTGGTTCACGCCTCTGTTTCCCAGTGCTGGAAAATGTGGTTACACTCACAGGGGCCTGAAGACAGGGGGGTGGGGGTGGGGGAGGCATCTATTTGTAGCCCTGTGCTACCCAGGTCAAGAGGAGTGAGATATTTTCACCAGTGGCTGAGCCAGCTACTCTTAGGCATCTTGGTTAATTATTTTGAATGGGGGAAGGGTTAAGTATGAGCCTACACATCCTCTTATTTTGAACTCTGGTTGTGCTTGAGAAAAAAGGCTGAATGCAATCTATCTTGGGACATGGAAAAGTCCTGATTCAACTACACATTTAAGCATATATATAATTTTTCAGGAAATGTTTCATAAGCAGTTGTTTAAACAGTGTTGAATTAGGGCCAAGTTTCTCTCTTGATGCTAGATTGTGATTTTTTTTCTATAATGACCCAGTAGAAAAGAGCAAGACAACACTTTTGTTAATAAACGTATTAGAGGATCTGAAAACAGCTCATAACAATTTTTCTTTGATTTTCTAGTAGGACTAAAAATGCAAAAAAAAATGGCAATAGTGCTCTTTATCTCCTCTGAAGTTGTTTGATTTCTGGGAGATATGCCTTTTTCTTTTAGAAAATCATAAGATGCTTTTTGAGAAATGGACAATATTCAAAGGATTAGCTAGTAAAATATTACATTGCCAAGATGCATCTTATTTCAGTGTGGCATCATGTTAAAGTAAATGGAGATGAAGTGAAGAGAAAGTCTTGGCAAAGTTGTGTTGACAGTATCACTGACTCTTGATACAGACCCTAATGTTAGAGGATTTATATTCTTTAGAAAAAGAAAAATATCATGTTGGAAGCAGGCTCAAGTAATCTCAGTTCAAACTGGGATGAAATTCTTTTCTGACATCCTTTTCTTTTCAGAGCTTAAGCTTGAAACCCCTGTTCAGGGTCATGTCATTACCTGGTCAAACACAACTGCACTGAGAACAAATTGTCCCTCCAAGGTAATGCCCTGTTTCCTAAAAATGCAATAGGTTGCTGAGTATTACATGAAGTGACAACGACTATCTAATTGCAAATGAATTGTAAGGCCAAGTCATGCAGTTTGGGTAACTCATGCATGCCTACAGCCCTGCTGAAACTAGGTACAAGATCAGCTTCATGAATTCAGAGGACTTTAAATACTAAATGGATCATTAAATCACTTATTTTGATCTCTTTGGTGTCCCTCACCATTCCAGTTCACAAACAGACACTGTTGTTTAGCCCAGAAATTTGTGTTTGATCATAGCATTTATTCCAGAAAGCTGTGCTGACTTTAAGGACAAACAAATGGAAAATCCAGCATTTCTTCTGGGAATTTTTTTCCAGCACTGACACCATCACGCTAATACAGAACATGCCCATTCATATTTATCTTTGTTTTCACTTCCAGACACTAGTTCTTGTGATGCCTTTCTAGGTTAAAGAGCCCTTTCAGAAGCAGGACTTTTCCTGCACGTCAGTACTCCCACAACAACAATCCGAGTTGATTCAATCTCTTCCATTAGCTGGATGGGTAAACCTAAGTGTCCTGGTTTAGGATGTCATTCTCTAACGCTAAAATGATTTTTGTAGCTTTCATTTGCAAATCTTTTCAAATTAATGTAGTGTGAAATATGGATTAAAAGCTATCAGGAACAAACTCAGTAGATGAGGCATTAGCTTTCTGATTTGGTGTCTGTCATCATCTTTTTTCTTTCTTTTCCTCTTCATGAAATATTGCTTTAGTGGAGAAAAATAAATTTGTCCAAAACATTCAGATATTTTCTGATGTATAACACATCAACTGGACTACAGCACAGGAATGTAGACTCTGATGTGTGTTGAACATTTGTTCAGCATTGTCTGCATGGAAATACAGACCCTTGACAATGTGGCAGCTGAAGCCCACGGTTCTCCACTGAGACTGAGGCCACCACAGCCCTTTGCAATTCAGTAGATACATAGGTGTCTGCAATCTATATGTTCCTGCTATGGTAGCTTGTGAGTCAATATGGCTCATGCCTTTGCAGTTTAGATTAATGAAATCATTCTTGGTACTGGAAAGAAGTTGAACTCACTGTTTTCAATCCTTGCTTTCTGGAAATTTAAAGTTTAATCCCTCAGCTTCTTCACCAGAGGAAGAGTTTTACTGAGTTGACTGAAAAAGGAAGAGAACAAAACTTGATGCTGCAAGTTTATGGCCTGCAAGTGCTTTATTCAGAAGAATTTCAGCAACAGCATCAGAGGAGAAACACACTTCTGCTGCACAGGTGCTTAAAGATTATCTACAGTTCAGGTTTCCTGTATAGATTCCATGTGAACAGCTAAAAGAAAGCCTTTTGATTTTGATGTGCAGGAAGTAAGATTCCCTGACGCAATAGTCTGTAGCAACTTTAAGCAGCAAGTTGTAAGTCTTGAAAGGACTGAATTTCAACTCAAGGGACTGCTGCATTAAAAATCCTTCTGACTTCAAAGAAGGTTTAAGATAAGTACTTTATAAGTGAATTTAAAATCTTACTAATTCCTGCTGCTCCATTGTTACACAGGCTTTATGTTCAAAGTCCTCAGCACAGTGTAACCCTGCACCGGTGGAGACCTTTAGATGTAGCCTTATTGTAAAGGCTGTATACTAGATAATAGAAGTTCATTCCATAAGGCCTCCTAAGCAGCCCATGTGTATACAATGAGATCATACAGTAAAGTTTTCCTGTCATTCATTAGTTTATCTCAGCAATTACCTACGGAACTTACACGTCTTCCAAAGATTTACTAAGCAAAGGCTATATTTTTCAGATGATAATTTACTTGCTATGAAGCACTTAACTATTTATTTATCTTAGTGGGGCATAACTAATTTAGGAGATTGTCAGTAATTTTGTGGTTCAGCAGTGTTTAGCCATACACACCTTCATTTCTAATATATGGATTTTGTACTGCAAAGGAAAATTTCAAAGTGGACGAGTGAACTGGCAAAAGTTCTGAGATCACAGATTAGGATTTCTTGCCTAGTTCTTCCAAAGACATCACTCCTGGAGATCTCAAGCTTAGACTTCTTCTAAAGAAAAAAAAGATAATAAATTAACTCAATTGTGAAATACTATTGAGGCAGCTGGAATTCAGCTGCTAGAGCAGGCTCTGTTAAACCATGTAACCTGTTTCATGATCTTTTAAAGAAAAGAAGCATATAATCCACAGGTTTAGAGTTAGGATTTGAAACAAGATCTGCAAATAACAAAAGCTACAGATATAAAACCAGCATAATTGTTTCATACATACCTTCACCTCCCTAGTCTTCATTCAAATTAAGAAGACTGAACTCACTACAGCTTTCTGATTGGTATCATTTAGTTAATCAGCTGAATGACATTATTAGAAATCACAATGCATTAGACTGAAATCACAACCCATTGCTGCCTTGGTCAAGTCCTGAAAACAGAGTATCTGCCCCCCAGAAGACAACTAGACCATCAACCCACTCACCTCTATTTCTGCTCTCTGCTCCCCCATTTTAAAGCTCTCTGGCATTCAAGCCACAGGATTTTCTTCCAGGTGTTTCAGAAGCACCAGCCAGATCTGTCTGAAGGACAAATTACCTATCACCTGAACTATCGTTTGGCTTTACCTATTCATCTGTTACCTTCTTGCTCTCCTTAATCAAGTCACAGACCCCACAGATGTGTGGAGTTTTCACCAATGTTACTTTTCATAGAGTAACACCTGTTTTTCAGTCCACGCACAGTGGCCCATGAGAGGGAAGGGACCCTTGTTGCTATTTCACCTGGGCAGAACCTCTACCTGCTGCAATGGATCACCTTCTATCCAGGAGAACTAGGATGGATCCGAGATCTGAGCACAGGCTACAAAGGCAGAGGGGTGAGCCACTCAACAATTTCATATCAATGAAGACTTTCTCTGAGATCTTTGAATTCAGTTGACAGATTAGTACATTCTGTTAAACTGTATATATAACCTGTCTAGATTACAGTCCTTGCAAAGTCACTGTGCTTAAAGAATTAGCTGATCAATCCCCTGCACGAGTGACTGAGCACTCCATCTCCAATCTGCCTACCATATTTACCCTTTTAGCTTTTAGTTTCATCTGAAAATGTAAAAAGCTGGCATATAGCATGAAGAATGTTTAAATTGTTTAAATATACCATACTTAAATACAGATAAAATGCATATTAATTATAAAAATATATTAAAAAAAAAAAAAAACAACCAAAAAACAAAAACACAACAGAAAGAATGCCAGTATGGTTAGAGAACAAGGTAAAGAAAGCTATTAGAAAAAAATGCTTTTTAGGTAGCTGAGGTTGTGCCCAAAAGAAAAAAAAATAAAGTCATATGTTCTGTCAGACTAAATGCACAAGCAGAATGCAAACTGAAACCCATAATGAATAATAACTTAATATTCTTTTCATTTAAATCTTTGAATAACGTTTCCAGACACATCATTTGCAAGAAGCTTGGAGAGCCAAAAGATGATCAAGGCATGATAAGAGCTCTTAGAAAAAATAAAGCCAAATAAGACCACTGACTTATTGAAGTATAACAAAAAGCATAGATTAGATAGTATTCATCAAATACTAAAGGAACTGAAGTATAAAATAGGTGACTACTAGGTAAGACCTAGTCTTTTGTTTAAAACTCTCTTAATACCAGATGAGCAGACAGCCACACAATGGCCAGATATGATGCCAATTGAAAAGATGGAGGCAGAAGGATCATGGAATTTTAGCTTTGGGGAAGGGTGACATTCATACTGGGTAAATTTGTAGAAGCTGTAGCATAGACCAAAACCAGCAGGCATGTGGATGAAAATAGGGATATATTAGGAAAAGTCAAGACTTTTGTAGAAAGAAGGTCATGCTGCACAGGTCTGTTAGGGTATTTTGAATGAATCTTATCTGTGGATGAAGGACTCTAGTCAGATGATAGAGTTCCTTACATTTCCCAAAGGCTTTTGAGAAACGGTTTTAGCAGAAATTCTTAAAAAAGTTAGTTGTTTTTGTATATGAATGAGAAGGTATTTGCATGGATAAGCCGCTAGCTGAAAGGTAGGAATGAAAGGGCAGGAATGTGGAGGTGGGGGGTCACCAGTGCCATCCTACAGATGGTTCCAGCACATTCACTTTTCAAATTACATACAGAAGATGTGTGAA
The DNA here is from genome assembly GCA_013400195.1 of Aramus guarauna. Lineage (NCBI taxonomy): Eukaryota > Metazoa > Chordata > Aves > Gruiformes > Aramidae > Aramus > Aramus guarauna. The sequence continues at coordinate 394,947 of VXBL01009105.1, read as the reverse complement.
AAGAGTCTTATCAGTGAGGTGGGGAAGCTTGCTGATATTTTATTATTCAGAGCAGTAAAAGACAAGCTAACTGCAAAAGATTGCAGAAGAATTACAGTATTATGTGACTACATGATAAAATGGCAGATGAAATTTAACACCTAAGTGTGAAGTAATGCACTTTGTTTAAAAAATGGAAAGAAAAAAAAAAGTGCAGTCTTAACTTTGCATACATGATGACAGGCCCTGAGCTAGTTATTACCACTCAAGAAAAACATCTTGAGGTTAGAAAAGTCACTTTCATACAACTATTAGCTGGATGCTCACTGGCAATAAGAAAAAAATAAATAAAAAAAATAAAAAAAAAGCAAAGGAATAGAGAATAGAACAGACAACATCATTATGCCATTGTATGAATCCATTAAATGATCCTGCGTCTGAAGTAATGTTTGTAATTTTAATCCCTCCTCTTGAAAAGGATACAGACAATTGCAGAATGCTCAGAGGAGGTGGCAAAGGTGAACAGAGGTACGAAGTTATTTCCATACAAGAAATGACTTGACTGAGTTGAACCACTGAGCAGAGATACAAATTGTTAACGTTATGTTAGAGGTGGCAAGGTGATGATTGCACATTATCTTCATGATACAGGAATCAGAGGTCATCAAGAGATGATGTGAAGTGGCAAGTTTATAAAAAAACAACAGAGTATGTACTTTTTGCACAATGAATATTTAAGCTGTGCGAGTTTTGTCAGAGGTATAGGTGTTTTAAATGCTAAGAGTTTGCGTAGACCTAAAGAAATGACTGTACAACTTCAGGGGAGAAAAATTTATGAAGTGCTGTTGCACAGGTGCCACCGCAGTCCAAGGGGTTCCCTGGACCAGGCACGGTGGGAGGCTGGGTGAGGCTGGCAGCTTGGTGGGAGCAAGGGTAGCCCTCCGGCCTGAGGAGGTCTGAGCTGCTCCTGGTAACACTCCTTTGCTCTGGCTAGAAAGTGTCTGGAGGTTTTTAACATTAATGAAAATCAGGCCCTTTGTATATCAAAATGAGGATGAAGTTGCTGCATGATTAAAATAATCTAATGGTAGGAAGTCCAGAGGGAATTCACGGCTTCCTCCATAGTTGATTTTCAAATACAAACTCTTTAAAAAGCAGTAATGTATCTGCACAATGCACAGCTGATTTACAACCTAAGTGACAAACATCTTGGGGTTTAAAAAATAATTTCTTCTATTTCAATTTTCTCTGTATCCCTCAGAAAATGTATGCACCACAGCCTGAGAGAGGATACTAGCCCTGCTGAAGGACATTCTGATGAAACAGCTACTGCAAACAAGTGTATTACCACAGCAAGTAAAATAACATGAATACAACAAGGTGCAAAATAACGCACTCAGCATTACCATATATATTTACCCAGGCTAGAGCTCAGTGTAAATAATATATAAAGAATGACTCTTTACTGTGTCCTAAGGGAGGAACAGTGGTTACAACAGATCATCTTAATAGGACATAGTGTCTAGCAGGCCCTGGAAAATTCCTGCTGTAAAACTTCTGCTGTAGTGTAGAGATGTGCTTGCCTATGACCTAACTTTTACAAATGTTTAGATCAGCCATAAAATGCCTTTTCTGCAATATTTATTTCCAAATAACTCCTCTGAATTTACAGGGAAGTGCAAAATGCACAGGAAGCTGTTCAACACCAAAGGTCTCCCATGGAAAGCTTTCCCTCAGCCACCATCCTGTTTGGGTTTTGTACATGGAGATCGAGGTGACCATGATGCATCTGGGTTGCCAGGAAACATCATGGAGAGATGCTAGAGAAGGCTGACTGCAGGATTGAACATGTGGGTTATTAATGGGACCGTGAAGGGAGGAATGGGGTTAGTACCACTTATAGAACAGAAGTGATCAGAGGAAGACCTATAAAAAGAGCAGAAGAAAAAAACATGGATACAAGGATAATTAGAAGAGAGTTGTTACTGTGGAAGACCACAGGCCATAAAGTGTTGAAAAAACTGAAAAATAACATCAGAAGAAGCCTAAGTATCAGAGAGGATGGGGAGGGAACAGAGACCTAGAGACGTGGCTGAAAGAAATTGTCAGCAAGCGTTCAGGAAGAAGATAACGTTGGGTGAAGAACAAGCCAGAAAAATGTCTGGGGAAATATAAACTTGAATTCATAATTTCAATCATCATTCCCAGTGAGTTGAAAGGAGAAGGAAACCAGGGAGGTGATAAGGTTATTAGGGAAGCAGGTGAGTACAGCCCTGGTCATGTGCTGGCTGTGATGGGTAATGGCTTGTAAAGCTAGGTAGCAAAAAGTGATACAAACACTGGTTTTTCCCTCAGAAGTATTTGATTATTGAAGGAGCGGACCACTTTGGGAAGGGAAGCTATGAAAGAAATAAAGGCAGCCAAGAGCTGGGGACACAGGATTTATCAATGGAGAAAAGAACTGGGAATAAAGAGCAAGCAGGAGACCTCAGAGTGAGAAAATCAAGGGAGAATGAAGGAAGAAAAGACAAGATCATGAAGAAGGAAAGATGGATAAAAAAAATAAAATTAGCCACTTTGTCATGGTTTGCTAGTGTGGGATTCAACTGGGGAGGTGAAATCAGAGCTGAAGGAGTTTGCAGGAAATTCCTACAATGTCCCTGAGCCCTTGCTGGGAGAACCCACGCACTGGCACACGTTAATCAAAGCTGGAATGTAAAATGAAGTTTTGGGAAGAGATTGAGCATGTGAGGGGAAAGCAAATGGAAGAGAGAAGGGCACAAAGCATCAAGGACAGAGAGCAGATCAGAGAGAAGACTTGGTCACTGTGCCAACACTTCATCCTCCACAAAAGAAAAGTGCCTGAAGCCACTTGTTACTCATGTCATAGAGAGCGTGGCACGGAAAGTAACTGAGCGGGAGTTATAATCACCATAGAATCATCATAAATGATGAAACATATCCTCCCCATGATCACTTTAGCAGCTGAATCACTCGGCTTCTTTGTTTGGTTTGCTTGAAAAAAAAAAAAGAAAAAAAAAAGGATTTTTTTTTATAAGAAGCTATTTTTCTGAACAAGCAAGAAAATCACAAACAAGCATCCCAGAAGAGAGTTCCTACACAGAACTCATTGCCGGTTAGTTGTACATCATTTTATATTAAGCGTTGGACATATTGTAGAGGGACCAACTTGTTGCCATTTTACATTTCCCAGTGGAATGATGTTTCTACACTGATTCTCTTGACAGCTCCAGTAATACTCTGGATGTCATGGGTAATGGCTTGTAAATTCTGCTTAGGAAAAAAAATCGCTTTTAGTTTGGTGTTGTGGAAAAGATATTTGTCTTCCACTCAGACGTGTCTTTGCATATAGCTGCCAGAACCCATCTGCCTCTGCACAGACACGGGCAATAGCGGGCAAGGGGACGTGGGAGATCCCTTTGCTTTCCACGAGCAACAGTCAGCATTTTGAGGCACATCTCTGAGTATAAGGAGTTAGGGAACATGAGGGCAGTCACTTGCTCTGGATCCTCCTGCGGCTGTGAGGTTGAAATCATGGCTCCTCTTTTCTGTCAGTAGAAAGCTTCTTTGAAGAGAAACGTGTCTTTGTTCTCTTTGCGCCATGTAACAGGCAGAGTCAGTAGCACTTTCTTTTCCATGGGTGGCCCATTAAAACCTGGTTGGACTTAATTAGCTTTCAGCCATTTAGGACTATATTCTTGATTGGAGGATTGAAAGTATGGAGGAAATCAATTCTGGAGAAAAACAGCAGCCTGTCTTGGTCCCCTACTTCCTTCCCCAGCCTGGAAGAGGATATTTGGCCTCATGTAAAACAGAGAAAGATATGCCCATGAGCTCAGCAGTTAGAGCCCACCTGTAATATGAGTAATATCTCCTAGCACCATTTCCTAGCTTTTCTTCCCCTATTGATCAACCCTTTGTCACTGAAGGTCAAAGCTGGTGCCAGGCACCTCTATGTTTTTCCCAGGGCTATCATTAGTTGTCCTTTAGGTAGCAAAAATTTGTCCACACCCATGAAGCAGGGAGCAACAGGGAGTACAGCTGGTGGGTAATATGCTGAGTTTGGGTGTAGGAGATTTTGCTCCGGGTCCTGGTTGCAGCAGCCCTCTGCAAACAGTAAGTCACTAGTCTTGTATATCCGGATCCTGACCAAAAGGATGGGCATAGCACCAGGTAATATCAACAATTTTACAAGACCATAGAATTTAAAGCATTTAAAACCTAGTAAAAAATGATTATTTTACATGGGAATGGAAACAAAAGAGTTGGGACTAATTCTGCTTTTACAGCAGCCTCAGCAAGGGATTGCAGTGGAGAGGAGTTAGAATGGAAAAAATCAGCATTTAACTTTCCATATATTCTCCTCCTGTTGTAACTACTCCCATTAGCCTCTTCCCTCCATCTGTACACCATGTTCCCAGGCCTTGCCATCCCCAAGTTTTCACAGCTACTTGTTTTATGCTATTAAATTAAATGCTGATTTCCCTGAGGTCAATGGTGACTTTACCTCTGCTTTAACAGCTCCCAGCATAATGGGACACAGCCCTGAGAAAAGCTTTAAAGATGCAATATGATGCAAAATGCATATCAGTAGCAGCAATATCACATTTGCAGTCTCCCTCTTGAGGAATTATTTAGTAAGAAAGGAGCCAGGAAGAATGTCTTTAAAGCCAGAAGGGACTTTGTGTGAAAAACTTGTCAGACCTCTGTGTAACATGAGGCCAGGGTACAGCTTTGTATTAATTCATGTTTCAGGTGCAACAGCTGTAGTTGAATTAGAACTATTTTGGGGGAAGGGGGGATTTTCTTTTTGGTCAAAGGTTGCATCTTAGTGCTAGAACATCCACCATATGTCTCGGCAAGAATAGGCATAGTCAAAAACCCTCTGCAACCCAGAAAGGCAGACACACAGCAGTTCATGAATGACAGCAAAACCCCTCCCTAAGCCAACTGGTTGCCAAAGAGTACTTTTCCATGGCTGTGTGCTTATGCACAGGCAGTGTTAGGTCATTGTGAGTGCAAATTACAGAGCTCAGTGAAAAAACAATCAGTGAAAATGTCTAATTTTCAATTTTCAGCTCACACTGACGGGTATGTGTTTGTTCAGGAAGCATCATGCATGCAAGACCTCGCATCATGGCCATCTGAACATGCTCAGGGGCTGCAACAGATACTCGCGTGCTTCTCCCAACTTCTGCTGTCCCTGTGTAACACAAGGATCACACACTCATGGCAGGGAGCTGACATTAAAGTAATACACATAGCTACAGAAGTGTGCAGAAGCACTTCTGTTGTACATTAGGTATCTTACTACTATTTCAGGTAAAATTGCATGCTGGCAATTTTTTTGAGAAATAAGCAGTAAGTAATGAATGGACATTAAAAAACCCCACAAAACAGAATGAGATTTTAGAAGAAAATCTGGGTGATCCACAGGTCATGTAACCAGTAGGATAAATAACAGATGGGCGGAGATAATCTTGGATTGGGGGCTGAACAGTGAAAATGCAATGGAGTGCCTTAAAATGAACTTGCAATATGAAATAGTCCTCTCCGGAGTAAGGATCAGATTCCCAGGAGCCCTGACACAGATCCCCCTGTACTCTAGCAAGGATTTAGAGGCAGGAGCCATAGGATACAGCTCTTTCTGAATGGTATCAGAGAAAGAAGACAAGAAATGGACCTTTTTAATCGTGAGAAAACACCTGGGTCTTCCATTTATAGTAATAAATTGTAATATTAATGTTTAAAATAGAGTGAAAACCAACCATTAAATCTGCTACAAACAGGAATAGAATTATTTCAGGGTTACTGAAGTCAGTGGTGATCTAAATAGACATGAAATGAGATTCTGAATGAATGTAGTGTTGCTTTCCTTTTCTTTACAGACACAACTGGGATATTCACATCACCGATACGGGAAGCAACTGCTGCTTCTGGAAACAAGCCACATTATCAAGCATAGGGAACCTCCTAGGAAGTAGGCGATTTGCAGCAGGCAAGGTGAAAGCAAAGCGAGGAGCCATGGGCAGCGTGAATGGCTGTTTCTTGGCTTTGTTGGAAGCCGTGTGGTTGCTTTGCTGCTTTTTTTCCTTACACTGTGTAAAACACAGTCCCTGGAGAAAGCTGGATTTACCCAGCTAGCCGAAGGTTCGCTGCTATTCAAGCTGCCTAATTACAAATTACGTCACATCAACTCATCTCAACCCCCATGCAGAGGGATTACAGACCATTAGGGAGTCAGATGAGACCGCTAAGTCTCAATTCACCGTGAACATTTCACAGAGAGCTACTAATCATGGGCACTCTGTTCTGAGCGAGATACGAAGCAGGGTCATGTCTTATCCGGTAAATCAGTGCACCTGCTGCCATTATTCTCTGGGTAAACACAGGACGCGTGGGTGAGGGCAGGTGACCTGGGCTTCCTACACGTGCAGCTAGCAGATTTTTTAAAATTGGAGTATATCGTGAGCAAAAACTCTCCAGTACGCTGGCAATTGAGAGTGATTTACAGGAGTTATAGGCCATTTGCAGGGTGGCACTGTAAGTCAGATGCTTTGAATGTTATGCATTTAAATTCCCTTTCCAAACAAGAGGAATGAGGCTTGCTGCCTGGAAGTTTAATGCTGAAGCCAATAATTCAGTGTTGATCTTATTTTATTTGCTGAAAGTATGAATCTGCTGGCACCTGAGGATTTGATGCTGAAGAATGACAGCAACTGATTCTGTGAAAGTTCCCCAGAAAGGCACAAATTCTCTTCTTGATTATATGAAAGCAGTGCCGCCCAAACAGAACCGCAAAGGACCTTTCCTGGAATATTACTTACAGGTTTTCAGAGTATCTGTAGCTTCTCTGGAGTCTGCTTTGCTACCTCACCAACTCTCCCTGGAAATGAGAACAAGCTGAAAAACAAAATTTCTGACCCAAGAAGCATTCTCAGATTTGAAATTTAATCTGGTACCATGATGAAAACACAAGCTCTGTGTTATTTGTTTGTGGTTTGTTGGTTTGTTTTTTTTCCCTTAACACAAACTTTGAAATAATGTACTTGTCCTTACTGAAATATTTTTTCTTGAAAAGATCAATTCATTTTGTTTAATCAGCAATTGTTTGTTTCATTTTGTAATTTTAAATTATATGTTGTATTACACATTACAATTAATTGGTCCAACCACTGACCAAAGTGAATCCCTTGAAATTACAGAAAAAATTATCACTGAAAACTAGTTAAGGTGATAGGTTCTCAAAGAAAAGTTTTTACAAACCAAAGTGATAATATGAGTTTTATATTATCTCCAAATACTTGACTCTCAAGTGGGTTACTGGCCAGCTCCAAACTGGCTCTTTTGGACTCACTTTGGATCGCATTCAACACTTTATAAGCTCTACCTGCAGATCTAGTGAAAGAATAGTGAATCCTTCTGCAGGTTTCCAAAGGCCTCTCCCCATGAAACTCATGTGCTGAAAATTGGCACCATTAGCCGGTGTGGTGCCCAGGAGTTAGTGTGATGTGACCTATGCGTAAGTCAGGTTCAGCCTTACTAACTCAATGTGTGAGTGAGAGCTGGGATAGAAACCTAATCTTCTCAGAATTTCTGAAAAAGCTGTTTACATTCCTCATTTATAGAGCAGCCCAGACAACGTTAAATATGCTCTGTTCTGGACAGTATGACTGTTGCCCTACCGCTGAGCAGTGGCAGGTAGCTGATGCATGACATGTCTGCATCCCTGATCTCCCCTCCCGTAAAAGTGCATCTAGTGGTACTCTGTCTTAGAATCATAGAATCACAGAATGGTTTGGGTTGGAAGAGACCTCAAAGACCATCTAGTTCCAACCCCTTGCCATGGGCAGGGACACCCTCCACTAGACCAGGTTGCCCAAAGCCCCATCCAACCTGGCCTTGAACACTTCCAGGGATGGGGCATCCACAGCTTCTCTGGGCAACCTGTGCCAGTGCCTCACCACCCTCACAGGGAAGAATTTCTTCCTAACATCTAATCTAAATCTCCTCTCTTTTAGTTTAAAGCCATTCCCCCTTGTCCTGTCACTCCATGCCCTTGTAAACAGTCCCTCACCAGCTTTCCTGTAGGCCCCTTTAGGTACCGGCAGGCTGCTATAAGGTCTCCCCGGACCCTTCTCTTCTGCAGGCTGAACAACCCCAATTCTCTCAGCCTGTCTTCATAGGAGAGGTGCTCCAGCCCTTGGATCATCTTGCTCAATGGTTGCCCAGACACATAATGAAATCTCCATCCTTGGTGACATTCAAAACTCAACTGAACATGGCCTCAAGCAAGCAGATCTGAGCTGGCCTTGCCCTGAGATGAGTACTGCATGAGAGACGTCCAGAGGTCCCTTCCAAGCTAAATTACTCTCTGATTCTCTTGGCACTTTGCAGGATTTTGGCTTGCCTCCTCACCTCTTGCTTTGACATTTTAAAAAAGAAGAGGCCTTCATTCAAAGTCAGATTTAATTTAATCTGACTGCTTTTATTAAACATTGAAACATTAAAAAGACTCCTCACATAAGCATTTTGCTTTGGACCAAGTACAAGATTTTATCCAATGTGACATGAATTATTTGTTACTTTCCCGTTTGCAAAGGTTTTGACTTTCAACTGAGATAAATGCTTTCCTCTTTCCCACTGCTCCCTGCCCCTGTTTTCATTTTGGCTAATGAACTGAAAAAAAACAGGTCTTTGCACAGCTATGCTAACAAGAAACTGTGAATCCAGAAGAGACTCCAAAAAGAGATTTATTTCTGGAAACTCACACAGTTCCTTCTCTGCAGAAGCTGACTTGACTAACCCAACACCCCAGAGCACATACCCTGAGCCTGGGCATCTGCGGAGGACCTGATACAGCTCCTCTGTCCATCCTGGGGACTCGCTGATGGATTTGTGAGTGAACAGAGTCCTCCTTGTCTGCCAGTGGTATTTCTGTGATGAAAAAGATCATTTGAGACTCAGTGCTGTTTTCTTAGGCATTTCTTATCTATTTGATCATGACTTCCCTGCAGATAAAAGCCAGACTCCCCTTGGCTTTAGCAGTGCAGCTTCACAACCACGATCAGATCGGAGCAAGAACTACAATAGCAGCATTTTTGCAGCCAGCCCAGGGATCCTCAAAGCTGTCATGAACTGAGGGGAAAGCCTGGCAGGTTTCAAAGAGCCATTTACCAGCTGTGCCCCTTTTATCTCACTGTGGAGATGGGGAGGACGCTAGTGATGCGTGGAGCCAGGCAGATCCAGATCTTTCCCTATTCTGATGGCTTTCCTTCACCTTCTATAAGCAAAGTGGTGATGCACTTTACCTCTCCAATGAAAGCTGCAACAGAAGACATGTCCTGTGAGGGGGAGTATACCTGGATATCTGGACAGGAATACCCCATCTCTGAGAACTGCAAACGCCTTGAAAATGCTGTGGTCAGCTGCTAGCCAGAGGCACAGAAAAGTTGTACTGCTTAGAGTTATGCCCTAAGGATGCATTCCATGACTATGATTATTGTTTATTCTTTCCTCAGACTCCCCTATCTTACCTATTAATAATATTTCTTCCCCTTGTGTCACTAGAGAAAGAACAAGCCAAACTGGGGAATATGGTTAAGTACTACTCTGGAAGTTATGGGTTAAAGGAGATACTTATAAGGAGTGAAGCAGCTATATTATCTTCAGGTCTGAGTTGATGTGGTATGGGGCCTCTGAGGAAGCCAATGCCAGCATATGCGAGCCTGGCTGGGTATGTTTAGATCTTGAGGCCTTCATTCAGCAAGGTACTTAATCATGTGCCTTAGTATTATGCCCCTGAGTACTCCTTCTGTACCTCATCAGGAGTCCTCATCTCTCTGACCTTGTTCTTGAACATGTAGTTACATCATTAGGTTCATCTGCAAGAAGGACCTTGAATAGAAAAGGACTTCATCTGAAAGGTTCACAGCTGAGCTGATTTCAGAGGGGAAATCAGCCTCCAAAATCAGGTCTCTTTGTAGCACACCGTCCATCGCAATGAGCTAACCTGAAGAGAGCAGCACTTTTGGTACCATGGAGAGACTCACCAAGGGAATGGAGGAATAGCAGCCTCCTTGTGCTAATGGATGGGCCTTTTTTAACTGCTGTACTCATAAGTAGTGAGGGGAAAAATCAGATGCCAAGGGGCCAAGATAGAGAACGAAATGGCTTCTGGGACTGGAAGGTCTGCCTACTTTGAGAAGACAGCAGATCCAGATGTCACCAGGCAGTGTTGCCTTGTCCTGAATGAGAGTCAGGACTCTCATTGACCAATGTCAAAGGCAGAGACTGTGAATGGACTGAGATATCCCAGTTATAAGAGTGTCTGTGTAATGACTTGTGCTTTCACAGAATGGGGCCAGACGAACTGCGAAAGTACAGCACAAAGTGAACATTGACACTGCATAATCAAACAAGGCTTCTGTACAAAGGTGCGATAAAATAATTTTACATTTATCATCCCACTTAATTGTAATGAGTCTAAAACTAATGATCCTTACCTCTAAACTCCATTTAAGACAATAGTTAATTGCTTCATTTTAATAAATGTTGGCAGAATGGTGAGTATAGCAATGACTGAATGCTCGATTATTACCTCGGCTAGAAAATGAAGATATACAGTATTAATGATATACACAATCTGAAAAGCAATTAGGATCCTGAAGGTAGAACAGGCAACTCACTTAAAAATAGGGTAATAAATGAACTCTCTTCAAACATAAAGCAAAAAGATGTTTCAGAAGCCTGGGATTTTTGATTCATTTCTCGTTCCCCTCCTCTCTACCTGTGACGTGTTCAAAACCTGTCAACAATAGTGTCATGGGAACACAAGAGAGATAAGCAAAGAGCAATACATTCATGCTGAACAGCTTGTGCTGTACAGGATGGATGTATTAAATGCATTAGAGAGCTCAGCTTTACAGCAGCACCAATAAAGGAAAGGAGCACATGGCAGATCTGGAAATTGAGGGTCAGAAATGAAAAGAAGCACGGTTGCCAAAAAACCCCATGGGAAAGCTTTGAACAGAATTAATCTTTGCTGTACTTATGTTGTACACATCAGAAATACAGTCGTGTATCTCTAAACCCACAAAACTGTGGTCTGTGTGGAATCTGGTTCTACACCTACCACCCATCTAAGTCACTACAAATGTCTTGTTTTCCCTGGGTGTGTTTCCCCTGTTGGCATTGAAAGCTCTCCAGAGCAGAGCACATCTCTTTGTAAATGGTGTGTAACAGTAGCCGTTGGGTCCTCAGGGCATTTCTGGCATTTCCACAACTGCACCAAGGACACCTCATAGAGAGGAACCTTCCCCAGCCCGTACTTTCTGAATATTTCATCGCCATCTGCCCCAGTGAACAGTGCTGCCCTTGCATGCCATGGAGGGTGTTTGGACAAGAGTTGTCAGAGGTGACTATATCTTTTCTCTCTTGCAGCTATCTGTGTGTGTTTTTCTTAGGAGCAATGCCACTGATTCAGAGTGAGAATGTTTACATATATGGCCTTTTTCATTAGGCACTGAAGAACAAGTCTAATTTTTATTAAATTTCATCGTCATTCAAATCTTCGAGATGCATAATATTCGACTTCATCTCTATTTTTCCCCATTAAGAGAAATTAGACTCTTTCAAAAGCATAATGACAGTTACTATAGAAGGCCTTTAACTAATACCTTGTACAGAAACATTGTACTACCTCTCCCTTTGATTTACAAATGATTATATTCCCCAGCAGTACAGACAAAGTCCTGCTTGCATTCATTAGTGAAGCTGCTGCCTGAACTCAGGACAGCTTTGGATCCATTTTCTCTTTCTTTGACAAATCTCTTTTCTTGGCAGTTTGCAGCAGTAAATTTCCATTTTTGCAATTGCTTTTTTGGTTTCTTGTTCCATGACTGATTGTTCTCTGTTTATCTGTATTTAATCACATTCACTATTTGATATTACTTCAGAGTCCAATTTCAAAGCCCATTATCATTTGTTAGTCTTTAGCATAATTTACAAACCAGAAAACCTTGATTTCAGTGTCATTATACCCAATGTTAATATAAACAATAACAAAGCTCACGTCCCACAGCTGGCTTCTGCACAGTCTCTCATGGTCATTAATTTTTTTTTAAAGAGATGGTTTCTAGAATTAGCCTAATTTTAAGCACTTGCACTAATATCTCATCGCTCTATAACTCTGCCTTTTAGATGTTATTTTAATTGGAAACCAAGGAATTGGGTTAAAAGCTTTATGAATATCCTACCCACTGTAGTGATCAGTTTCATTACAGAAGCCTTTACACTGACAGTAAAACTCAACATGTTCTAACACGCTAGTGAAGCATAACCCTCTTTTTATGAAATCACATGGGTTTTTCCAAGTAAAGCCTGTATCACACATTTTGTGTCCTTTAGAAACAGATCCCTCCTCTAAACTAGTTCCATTCACAGGAGACAGGGCATCGTCATCAGCTGGCATGAAGCTTTGGGGATTTCATGCAGGATCAAAGGTGCAGCCTAAGAGGAGCATGGAAGTCCTGGCGATGGCTGGTATTGACCTCTCTCTTTTTTATGAGCACGGCTGCCCAGTGGAACCGCTTTTCTGAAGAAATGTTTGCAAGATGAGACTGTTTCCACTGCTTTTCATTCTCCCTTTTCTAAATCCTATGAGGGAGGGCTTGCATATCCTGGCTGGAACAGGATGCTCACCTGAATTAATCCTTGAAGAAAATTTTATTCGGCCAACATTGAGACCTATAGAGCAAGGTGGGGATTTTGTGCTTTGGCTTTTGCATGACCTTTTTATTCAGGGGCTCTGTCAAAGTATTACAATCATTCACTTGATGGAAAACAACCTCCTTTATGCTTCTTGCCTTACAAACAGACACACACATGCAAAAGGCACATACCTGCACACACTGTAAGTGGGGCATGATTACTAAGGTCCCCGTTTAATGATCTGCTTTCAGTTGTTTATAATTTTGCCAAACATCCATTATCTGAATAAAACTCATCACCATGTGTCTGCCTCAGGCTGAACTTACACAGAAACTCTCAGTAGAGTCACCATGGCTGTTTTGAGGGGAGGATAGAGAAAAACATGCTGCACTGCTTATGCCAGGCAACCCTTGAGACTTTTCTTAGCAACTGTAGTACCCCTTTCCCCATTTGAAACTATGGCAGGAGAGTTACCTTTATGCCAAGGATAATTGTGCAAATCCCTAGAAAATCTGTTGAGCTGAAGATTTTGGAAGTCACTTTTTTCCGAGATCAGTAGAGACTTCTGAAAGCTTGACAGCAAAGACCTTATGTTCCAGGTTCCAGTTTTCACTGAGGGTTCCCCAGCCTTTCAGCTCTTACTCCTCCTGAACTGCACTTGTGTGGAGACAGTGACTGAATTTTCTCTTCTTCGCTCCAAGGCAGACCCAGATGTTCTTGCAATACATTGCAGCTCCCCAATGTCAGGGGAAGGCCAGGCATGGAAACAAAAGTGTTTCTGTTTCTCCTGTGCTTCCCACAGCTTTCTCTTCTTTGCTCCCAGTACACCTGTAGTTTGAATGTGAGGAGGAGAATTGCTGGGCTAGACAGAGAGTCTGGTGAAAGAGAAAATTAAATTAGGTAGAGATAAGGGAAGAAAGTTAGAAAAAGAGCTTGGACAAAAATATGAGCACTAGGAGATAGAAGGGGAGCCAAGGAAAGGGGAGTAAGACTGGAACCAAGCAGGAGAGAGGGGAAGGGAGAGACACCTGGTGCATTGGTGCTACAAGGTGGACAGAAAAAGCTTTGACCACCATGGATGGAAAAAAGGTTTTTCCTTTATCAGACTCTCCTGCCACCAATGGAAAAGTGTGAAACTCTCTGGCCAGCTACGTGCCTTGTGTTTCAGTGCCAGTCTGCACTGGAAACAGTGACCTACCACTGGTCTCCTTTATTGGTCCAAGTGACCATGACCGAAGACCATGCTTTCACTCCGCTGGTTTTGGCAGACAGACTAATCTATAGGACACCATATTCTGAGATGTATCCTATGTGGTGGGGAGGTTCTATTTAGATTTTTAAGAGATGGAGAAACCTTCATGTTAAATAAAACTTTCATTAGAAGATCATTACAGAGACTACAAGTCAAACAGTCAAAAGTTAGGAAATGTAGATTGACAGCAGAGTTCTCTCATTGCTGTAAATACTTGTTGTAATTGAGAGACATGTAGAAGCCTTAAATTCTTCAACAGTTGTAACTTCTGGTGCCCTTTTCATAAAATATCTAAAAAGAATTAAAAAATCAGTTTTGTCACAGTCATATCCCACATTCCTTTCCTTTATGTCTGTAAATGTTTGTAGGATATGTGTCAAGAATGAATTTTAACCTTTATTTTTCTTTTTCTAAAGGAGGGGTAGAAATTTTTGACATACAGAGCAGTGAGTAAAAGTCGGCCAGCTTTGTCTGGAGATGAAGGTAACCCTATCAATCTTATTAGCTGTTTTAACATCTTTGAAGATTAGAATTGATTCTTCAGCCCCCAGAGATCACCTGTGTGGAGGGAAAGATGAAATAACAGAACAGAAACTGGCAACTTGGAAAAACATCACAGTTTACAACTCTGTAAAGAAGCTCTGGTGTGTATTCACAGGAGATTGTAAAATCTCCTGTAAGAGGGACAATAAAAGACCCACATTTGAGACATACTCTACTCCTGATACCCCAGCTTATACTGATTAGTCCCTGCAGAATTCAGTTTTACAGAGCCTATTTTATAGACATAAAAGGCTAGATGGCTTCCCTAAGGCTATGTTGGGATACCAACCAGAACCCCTCACTTCTGCTCTGAGGAAAGGTGTGATCTAAGCTGAGATATGGGAGTGACTCAAACCCAAGAGTATTAGGAGATGGAAGAGACAAATGTCACTTTGCCTATCTCTAAGCAGCTGAGGCAGTCTGGCTGTAAGTTGTGCCTTCTCCCCAGCTGACTCCCAGAAAGTGTTCTCTTTTCCATGGTTTTGATAACTTCCCAGGCAGACCTGCTATAGTCAGCACCTGGTCTTAGAGAGGAACACTTGAAAAGAAAGCTGTAAAACTGAATTTTGAAAGGGTTGAGAATTGATAAGAATCAACTTCTCAAACACTCATGGTATTTTATATTCCTGACACAAGAACTGGGACTGCCAAATACATTGCTTAAGTCAGACTAACCTAGCTCATAAATAAATAGGTAATTCTAAGGAAATAATCATAAACCTGTCTCTGGCCACACATCACTTTTGAACTTTGCTTCAACTACAGTGGAAGACAAGATTATGGATGCGTCTAGGGATGAAAAAGAAATTTACTTCCATGTAAAGAGATCTTTCTTATTTCCAGTATTTAAACAAACGGTTCAAAACAGATGGAGGCAATTTTCTTTCTAAAGGACATGCTTAAGAAGTACAGACATAGGGTTGTCAGTTCTCCACCCTTCACAACGAAAGCTAATTCATCATGCAAGCATCCTGAAGTACATTTCTGGAGGCTGTGTCCTGCAACTTGTTTCGGACAGTACAAAGAATGGTTTCATGGGCAGCCATGAGACAAAAATAAAGCAGAGCGAGGGCAACTACATTTTATTCCCTGACTATTGCAAGATTTCCTGATGGCACAGGCAAGTGATATGGCCCTTAGTTTCTGTCTCAACTTCTTCAGCAGACCACCTGTACTTGTAAAACAATTCACATCTTTAGAGGGTGAGGGCAGAACTGTCTCCTTACTGGGCTCAGTCGTTGTTCTGAGACTACAGCAATTACAGGAGACAGCCTGGGAATTTGTATCTTTATTAAGGATCAAAATAGGGAAGTCTCAGAGCTTTTTTTTTTCATGCATTTTACATTTTTCTAGCTAACTAGGGCTGTGATTCATCTCACCTAGTTTATGAACCAGGCTAATCACTCTTCATGGTCACTAGAGAGACCATAGGCACTTTTGGGGCATGTTTTATCACCCATATTCATGATCTCCTCCTCAGGCTGCTCAGGTGTTCCCTACCCTCTGTGCACTCCACCAGCTTGCTCAGAGATGGATGTCTACACTACAGATGAATTTCAGCCTCATTGCCTGATTTTCAGGAGACTTAACCAACTTGTTTAAATGTCAGAGGCCTGTGAAGCTAGCTGGAGGTATAGCTTTGGTATAGCTAGCTTGAGGTATAGCTAGCTTTGGATACTTGTGGTGTCAACTTTCTCAAACCCTGTGACTTGACTAGATCATGAGATTGTGAGGGCTCATGCAAAATGTCACCTCGGTACTTCCAAGACACTTTCCCCTCGATAGACACATTCCAGGCAGGGGCATCCATTGAAACATCTCCTGTAAAATGGATGGGAAAGGCTCTGCTCTCAGAGCAAATCCAGCTCCCAATTTTACCCTTAGAAATGAAGGTTCATCTCCCCAGTGAGGCTGGGATCCAAAGCTCAGCTGGGTTTTTTGACCCTCTCTTAGTCATTTTGACATCAAAGATGAGGTTTGCAAAAGACTGTCAGAAAGTTGAAAGCAGTTAGGGCTGAATAAGCCTCCTTCAGAGCAGCTGTGTTAATCCTATTATAAAATTAAACTCATCCTCTCCAAAGCAGATGTGTTGTTCTGCCCCCATGGAAGTCAATGGAAGTTTTAGATACGCTTCAACAGGGCCAAGTTTCAGTCTCTGCTCTGTTTTAACCCTTCCCTGGGCATTTTACTAATGCGGGTGCTCTTATTTAGCTCTACTCAGGGGATTTGGGGGGAATCAATGTCTAGGAAAATGATTTGCCTCCTAAAGAGAAAGACTGTAGCTATTTGTTCTGTGGATGTTCAGAAATTTTATCAAAACGTTTTACAATGGCCAGAAGATGATTCGATTTTTTTAAGTTGTTCAGAGGCTGCAGCTCTCCTAACTGCCATTGGTGTTTTAAATACTCAGAACTCCTTGAATAAGGGCTGAAGAGCAATTAACATGCAGTGCTGTCCAGCACTGTAACCAAAATGTTCTCAAAGATACTTTTTGGGACAATGACTTGTATTCCTCATAATTTATATTGATTTTGACATTTGAAAAAAATTGCACATTTGAGACAGCACTTAGCAGAGGTTATACATTTCTCTAGCTTTCCTTGACTGTTTTGTAACCGGCTTTGTAGAAAAGTGTTTCTATTTTCACCCTGTCTCACCTTTGTTATTGAAATGCTACAAGACCTCTGTGTCTCACCGCAGACTGTGCAGAGTACTTCAGCTCTCCAGATCTGAATTCTGCAGCCCGAGATCTCTCTTACTTTCCTAGTTTCTTTCTTGCCTGAGCTGTGGTTCATTTCCTAAGAACAAAGTTAATTAGTCTTTGATCTTTTCTTCTTCCCACACAAACCATCTTCTCTGATTTAAAAAAATAGTTTTCCTTCTGGAGCTGATCTTAGGGGGCTACAAAGAACGCGTGCAGACATCCCCATGGGAGATGGGGAGAGCAAAGGGACCCTTAAGCCCTCAGATCAGGGCTAGGCTATGATCTTGTCCATCTCCCAAGTATTGCGATGGTACCTACCTGATCAGCAGAAATACTTCAGTACCCCTACACACACACTCTGTGTTAGTTGTGCAAGATACTGATTGCTTCTGAATACCTACAAATGCCTCATTAAACCTTGACCTGCATTTGCAGGTAGTGCCCCAGTCTATATTGAACAAGCTTTGTTGTCTTTCCTACAGATGTTCACAGCCAAGCCAGCTGGGGGAAGGTTAGTTTCCTTCAACCCATATCTGCAGTGGTGCCTAAATGTCCATGCTCCACACTGCAATTAAATGCCTAAATGCCCCTGTGCATCTGGAATCCTGCCCAGAACAACACTGTGGGGAGCAAAGAGGAATCAGGGATGGTGAGCACCTGTGGCAATGAGAAACAGCTGAGAACCATTTGCAGGCTTGATGTGAGGCCACAGACAGAGCAGGTAGGGCTGGAGGCACCTTTGTCTCAGCTCCTGCTGAGATCCTGGTCAGGCTCTGTGGGCATCCTTTCCTATGGGGAAAATAACCTCTCCCCACTGGGATGCACTAGCGACACCCAGTTCTTCTGCTCTTAACCGTTGCAAACCATAAAGGTTTCTGAGACGTGAAACCACAACTGAGTGTGTATGAGGGGAGATGTGCGAAAGCCCTGAATTTATTGTCTGTTTTATTTCATGATTGTTTGCCTTCACTCTTAATACTCTCCTTAGAAAGATTCAGAAGACAGAGTGGAGCGGCAGAGATGAGATACCACATAACTAATCAGGGCTCAGCCAGATCCCCAAAACAAGCAAGCAATATCAGAAAGATGCTTGCACACTCCTTTGTGATTCATTTTGATGGGATTTTTGCCCAAAGAAGGGGTGTTGGAATGAAGGCCCATGGTGATATTGCCCGACCTTGAAGCTTGCATCAGAGAGCAACTGAATAACAATATGGAAGAGAAGAAAAAGCTGCTAATAGGATCTTCAGGGGAAAAACCCACAAGCCTAAGACAGAAGTATTGCATTCAATCAACACAGCCTGTGAGCCAAATTCTGGTGCAAGGAGTTCTGTTAGCTTCAATGGGCTTATTCTCAAGAGGTAGGGGAAAAGTATACAAACCCAAGTGTGTGACAGTTTGCAGGAGTTCGCTGTATGATACACATAATTACAATTGCCCTTATGCACAGCCACTTAACTGTAATTAATTCATAAAATAATTATCAGAAGAGTGCTGCTCGAGTTAGCTTTCACGTTGAACTTCAATAGAGAATTCTGCAGCTGCTGAATACTGAGACTTAAAAATAATCAATGTGAAATAAGGGCTGCCATAAATACTGGGTGGGACTGATCCACCGTACATAAGGGAAAGACAGGAAATAGAGTAAAAGGAACTGGTTCAGCACTGAGGGAAAATTGATTGAATATGAGGTGGTGAAGGACTGTACTGAAGATGTCTCCTCCCTCCCTTCATGTGAGATGAAAGTTCATCTGTTTGGGCTTTACGTGGTGTGTGCTGTCAAGTGGTCCAATTTTCAGCTCATAATCTGAACACTGACTGCTTACAGATTGAGCACAGGGACACACTTTTGTATAAGAGTAAAGGCAAAAAAAAGGCAAGGAAAATTCAACATCAATTTTTTGCCTAGGAGGATTTATGCGTGGCGCCAGGACAGTGAGCCACAGAAAGGGCAGGTTTCCATTTTGCCAAGAACTGGGATAGATTTAAAAGGATTTACAGTATCGACTTTCATAAATATTCTTTCCAATATATTCATATCACTGCTACCTTGGTTTATTGGACTTCATTTTTGCCGCAGTGACATTGCTTTACCTTTTCCATCTAGTTTGACTTATTTTACTAGTGATGTGTTGTCTGCCTGTTTATCAGTTTGTATTTATATGTAGAGCAAAGTGAACACTGCAAGATAAAATTAAAGTTCAGCAAATTGTCTTTGAAGGGTGTTCATGTTGTCTATACTGGGTTCCTGCATGTGCACAAAGCCCATGGTCCTATGGCTGCTTTGGGGTATGTGGGCACCTCACTCGTGAGCCCAAAAGTTTTCCTCTACTCCTCCTTCCCATTGCCTCTGTCACTGCTCTGTCATAGGACATACAAGGAAACAACATGGCACCATGTGCATACACGTCACACACTGGCCATATGTCTCACGTTGAAGGACAGGATTTTCCAAAGAAATATCTCCTATGGTTTCAGGATTCATCCATGTGCCATGTAGTACTTCTTCAGTAAAGACACCTGTCCTGGTTTAACCCCAGATGGCAACTAAGCCCCACGCAGCTGCTCGCTCACTCCCCCAGGTTGGGATGAGAGAGAGAATTAGAAGAGTAAAAGTGAGAAAACTTGTGGGTTGAGATAAAGGCAGTTTAATAGGTAAAGCAAAAGCCGCACACACAAGCAAAGCAAACAGGAATTCATTCCCCACTTCCCATGGGAGACAGCTGTTCAGCCATCTCCAGGACAGCAGGGCCCCATCGCACATAACAGTGACTTAGGAAGACAAATGCCATCGCTCCGAACGTCCCCCCCTTCCTTCTTCTTCCCCCAGCTTTATATGCTGAGCATGATGTCATATGGTATGGAATATCCCTTTGGTCACTGAGGTCAGCTGTCCTGGTTGTGTCCCCTCCAACTCTGTGGTGGGGTGGGGTGAGAAGCAGCAAAGGCCTTGGCTCTGTGTCAGCACTGCTCAGCAGTAACGAAACCATCCCTGTGTCATCAACACTGTTTGCAGCACAAATCCAAAGCACAGCCCCATACCAGCTACTGGGAAGGAAATTCACTCTGTCCCAGCCAAACCCAGCACCACACCACAGCCATCAGACCTCTCTTGTGCCAGTGACAGGACATGGCACATCTGGGCTTCCCACATAACACACCTGTGGGTGAGAGCTATGCAAGCAGTTGGAAATGAATGAAATATGTCTTTTTATCTTGAAGGTGCAGAATATCACAAGGTTCTTCCACAGCTCGTCGGTCAGGCGTTGATTTGGTTAAGTATCTTCCCCTTTCTCCTGGGTCATTTGGGAACACACAAACAACACAGTCCTTAATAGAGATCCTTAACATAGGACCCCACTTTTTCTTGCTCTCTAGTGTGAAAAGAAACTGTTCATTCCTACCCTATTGCTTAATTAATTAAGCAATTCCTAGTTAATTGCTTTCAGTAATTAAGCTGGAGTAGGACTTTCCTTCTTATCCCATGAGAACTTAGTTTCCTTAGCAGTCTTTGGTGAGACATTTAAGTTTTCTGAAACTCCAGCTTCTCTGCACTGACAAAACTTTATTTATCTTCATACTCATTGGCTCATTGAAAATAATCCTAAGAGGTTTGTAAGACCTCATTTCTTTTTTACAAAAATACCATTAATTCTTCACAATATATGTCATTTTTTCATATCCGTATTTTCTAATTCTTTTCTTTATTGTATCTTATACCTTTTTTTCTGGTGCAAAAGAGAGAATCACTGATCTCTGGATCCTTACACTACTCCTAAAGGTCTTTTAAAGAGTAGTAATATATTTGCCACTGAGATTGTATTTATTGCCCTGCATTTCTCAGATAGGAAGGCTCAGTTAAACAATAGTTAGTGATTCCTCAATTTCATATTTGAGTACTATTTGAACACTTGAGTTTATATCATCTGGCTCTAGGAATTTGGGCCTGTTTAATATATTAATTTGCTCCTAAATCTCCTCTATAGTCATTTCACTTTGAGCCACTTTTTCCACCTCTGCAGCTGTAAAGTGTGGTTTGGGTTTAGGAATCTTCCAAATTTGTAGTGAACCATGAAGGAAGAATTTAATTTCACTTTTTCTGTTAAATAGCTAGTACTTCACTCTCTAGTCAAGGGTAGTTTATGAATGTAAGAAGAGGAAGCTATATTTCAAAGTATTTTCTCAGCTTTTGTTACCTGTAATAAAATGTGGAAATAAAATTAATAAAATATCACAACAAGCCTTTGTAAATAAATCCTTCAAAAAACCATCAGAAGGCACTATTGAAGGGACAGAACTGCACAGTAATTTTTGAATTATACATATGTGACAAATCATGGCAAATCGACTGTCTTCTAGAAGAAGTACTAACTTAAATCCCTGTTGGTTTGGACGTGCTACCTCCAATCCCCTGGGGATATCTTGTCCCTTCAAAGAACTCTGTTGCTCTAATCATCCCTAAGCATGAAAGCCTGGAGCTCATTATCCCCGTCCGTGTATTGCGCAGTGAGAGACCTGCTGCTTTCTGCCAGCAAGTGAAACTCTTGGGGGGATGATTTTTGGCAATTGCTGTTAAAGGGAGGGTGGGTCTTTCCCCACAGCATCCCATGGGAGCTGTTGCTGGGTGATGGCTGTAGGAAGCAGGGGCTCTACCTGCCCGCAGGTAGATGTCTGCAGGGGGGTGTTTGAGGGGAACCAGCCCTCCCCAGCTCCCTTCAGAGCCAGGAGTGCTCATCTGAACACAGCCTGAAGCGAGTCAGATGGCTGATAACTTAAAAAGCTCTGTGGACTATGAAGGGAGCTCAGGGTAAACTGTGCCAGGGGGGTCACGTATCTTGGGTCCTCCTGCCTGGCTGCGAGACCTCTGGGCACAGCATGAGCGCCCGGGGGCTTTGGGGACCTCCAGGCTCCCTGTCTATGTTTTTTCAGCCTGGCCTCCCCCCAGTCCCTGTCAGAGCAGAGACTGAGAGCCAAGGGGAGCACAGAGGAGAACTTCCCTGAATTTCCCAATTCCCTGCCCTCACTGCCTCTCGCCCTGCAGCAGAGGCTGCCCTCGCTCAGCACTGATGCCATATGTCCAAGGATGAGGGTAGGAGCAGGTTGTCCCCAGGCAGCCAGCCAGGAGAACAGATGGCCATGCAAAGGCACTAAAGACTGTGAATCAACCCTGGATGTGGAGGGCACAAGTCAAACAAGAACATTTAAAGGTCTGCTCAGCCTGCACTCAGCCATCTGTGTTAATTGAGAAGAGATGCTATTCGGAAGTAGAGCTGGGGATTACGTAATTCTTAATGGTGTCGTCGTACTAGTCCCAGTTAAGGAGGCTGCTCCTTGGATCTGAGAAGCTAAATGTGTCCCATCCTGAGCTGCTCAGAAAGAAGACGCTCTCCTGTTCCCAAAATAGTAGCCTGTAAGGGAAGCAGCTTTCATTTCAGCATAGCTATTTGTCTGTTTTCTTTTAAAAGCAATCAAATCAAATCAGATTAAATCACTCTGAAGAATCCACGATGCATCACAGTGCTGTGCCATGCCTGATGCTGCTCCAGACACCAAACAGCGCATCCTCCCTTAGAAGGAACTGTCTGAGGCAGGGAAGTACCCTCTGAAGTCAAAAAAATCTGTGCAATGAGGCCAGCAATACCTCCTGTTAAAATTGGAATGGCTCATTTCTTATCTAAACAGGAAGCAGTGAGTGTCTGGGAAGTGATGAGCAAGTTTTTGCCTGCTCAGCTGTGCTTTTTGGCCACCAGGTCAGGAAGGTGCTAAAATTGCCTGCAGAGGATATTTACTTGACAGGATAAATCTCTGACCACTCAGATGAGAAATGAGTCTGCTTTGCTTAATAAGATTTGCATGCATGCTCCTTCCAGTTTCGATTAAAATTTCTTTTAAATTAGTTGTTTAGTGTGGGGAAATCTCTTTAGGTTTTCTTTGAGCAAAGAAAGCTATTTCCCATCTAATAGGGGTTTTACTATGATTCTAATCCTAAATGCACTAGATCTCAGCATCCACACCTGCCTGGGCAGGGAGATAGAAAATCAAAAAGTGAGCAAGAAGCAGACCCTTTTCTCCTTCCAGCATAACCATGCTGATGTTGATGCCTCTGGGGAGCAGCACCTGCAGGCGAGCTCTGTAGACCTGAAGTCCCCTCTCTCCCATGGACTTTGATGTCTGTGCACTGGGGAGGAGGGGTAAAAGCCAAAAATGAACAAACAATGCAAAATTAAGTGCCTCTAATTTTAAATAGAAGCTGCCCTGAGGTTGCTGCAGGCCATGGAGGAGGCGGCGACTGAGACTCGATAACATCAGGGAATTCTGTTCAGTCCATGCCGTGCTTTTCTCTTCTTTTTGGCCGTCCAAGCAGCACCAGGTGGCTTCGTGCTGCTCAGTCTTGGCCTGGGACACCGGAAAGGAGCAGCAATGGCTTCGGGCCTTGGCGAGGAGGGCTGAGCACCTTGTGCAGGATGCTGGCTCTCGTAAGCCCATCCAAGCTGCGCAACCTTCACAGGGTTGTCCAAAGACAGCCAACCCGGGGCTGTCACAGACCTTTAAAGATCATTGTGCAGCAAGCGTGGACTTAAAGCCCACAGTATATTTGTAATCTGCTGGGAGAAAATAAATCAGGGAATGAACGCAAAGGTGTTTTTTTCCCTGGCACTTTTTTCCTTGCCGGTTTACAGCAATGTGGTAGGAAGGAGGGGCACAGGGCTAATGAATTTCGACTTGTTTAGTCATGAAGATTTATACCTGTGGCTTAGAGCTAATATTGACCAATCAAATGGCTCACCAAATCCTGCCCATTTTATAAAAGTTAATCATACCCTCATGGCAGCCCAGGTACAAAATAAATTTTGATTTACAACTGTACTAAAATGATCGGTATTTTATGCTGATCATTAACAGTATTTCACACTGGAGAGTTGTTATATTAGAAAGCAGTAAAATGGTGTGTATCATATAATGACATTATATTTGGGCACCACACAGAATACCAAGGGCTTATTGAATTTGTGTCTGAAGGGGACATTTGTTAAAAACATGACCATTGCAAGTGGTAAAAATGTGTATTATTTTCAGAAGTTTATTCTGCTAACATGCAGTTGATGTTAGTGTAACCTTTCTGACTTTGGTGCTATAAATGATGCTGATTCATGTATTACTCTGCAATGACCATGGAGAGGGCTGAATTATCAAATTTGATTCCTCTTTGGCCCATGGAAGCTGCAGAGGATATTGGTGTGGGTAGGCTTATATGTAATTTTATTCTTGCAGCAGACCTAAGGGTGTAAAAATATATGCTTGGCAGGTTTTTTTATTCATCTTGTTTCAAAAATTGTTTCCTGTGCTAGGTTTAAAAACAAACAAGATCAACATTGGGAATTCCTCCAGTAGGTTTGTTGATATGGCCTCTGGCTTAATCAGCAAGCTACAAGCACACAGCATAATTGTCCTGGAGAACAAATGTGATACTCATAATCCTGACACCTGAGGGTTCAAAGAGGAGTTGCTTCCTAAAATATACATGTCCATGCATGTGTGCTTGTGCACTGCCCAGATGAGGATATGGCAGAGCAGAAGTCTAACAGTACGTGGTCCAGCAAAAATGTTACTGACTCAGTCTCTGAAGGCAATTGTAGATAACGGCACCACTGCCGCTGCAGCCTAATTACCCTTTCGTTACAGTACCGTTAAAATAATACATTAAAAAGCACAGAAGGATGGGATTGAACAAAAGACCAGGAGGGCACTTTGCAGGCAGTGTGATTTTCCTGCCATGTTGTTTTCTTGTAAGTAACATCTGAAAACTTCAAGATTTTCAACATTTTATGCACAGGAGCAAAGCAGCTGGCTTTTAAGTGGTGGCCACTTACCGAGGTGCCTGAGTGAAAAACAAGTTTTTAGTAGTCTCCTTGCAACTGCTTGTATGCTGACCCCTCTGGAAATACCACCTGGGGTGTTTCTGTTCTGTGCTACTGGTTTAGGTGTCTGAAATTTCATTTGAGAGGGTGCCTTTCACGTGGTTCACTGCAGAATGGAGAAGTTTGACTGAAGCACTGCATCTCGGCTCACTCTTTATTTCATATTGCTAGATACAAGATGGCTGCTGTTAAAAACCAGGACATGTGCATACAGCTTTCACTCACTGTTACTGTAGCAATTGCATTAACTTCGCGAAGCATTGCAGATGCAGGAATTGTCAATGCAGCAGGTCACAAATAAACTTCTTTTCTATTGTATGTGAGTTTCTAGAACTAGAAATTAATCAAGACCTTTCCTCCCAGCTCACTCCTCTCTCCTGTTGCATGAATGATTGTACAAGCACCAAAAAATAAGACAATTTCAGTCTGTAAATCCAAATCAATTTTAGGCCTGAGCCACTAAAATCAGTCAATTTGTGGCAAGCCAAGTTGTCCAGACTAGGGGAAAAAATCCAGATATTGCAGAAAACCCCCAGACATGATGCAAACATTCAAAGCAATATGGATCTGCTCAGATGGTGGCAGTTCTGATCATGGATGAACCAGGATTAAACCTTCCAGGCTTTCAAATGCCTGTCTTTAACCTGCTTATTTGCTTATCACTCCTATGTGTCCAGATTTGCTCCGCTGCATTGCCTTAAGCTTTGCTTCTCCGGCCATGTGTTCAGAGCCTAAGGAACGTATTTTCACCTGTCTGTTTTTCAACAGCTACTTGAGAGGGGAAACAAAACCCAGAAAATGTACCATTTATTTGGCTGATCATTTTACAGAGGTGGCATAAAGAGAGGAGATGGGCATCTGAATGCATTATTTGCCTTGTTTTAATCATAATTGTTATTGGATTTGAATTCCTTGGACGGAAAGGAAAAAAAGCGCTCCTGAACTAGTGGTGAGAAGCTTGGAAACCCAGAGCGTTGACAAAGCACTTTAACAGCCTGCCCTTCCCTGAATGGCAGCTGATAATGAGCTCACAAACTTGTGACTTCCGAGAGCTCATCCGTGAAGGGGGAATGTAAAAATTGCTTTTATGAGTTTTAAAACACTCATAACTTTATTAAGCTCCCCCTTTCACTAGTAAAATAAGTTTAATTGCCCTTCATGGGTGAGGAATTATGTTTATTCTAAAGCGATTCAATTTTGTCTCCTGCTGAAGGGGTTCTTTTCTTTTGCCTTTTCTTGTGCATCTATCAGCTGTTAGCATGGCAATGAAAGGAGGGGAGGAGAAGGCTGTCACCAAAGCCCTGGCAAACCGCTGGTGCTTAATTCCTTGTTTCCACTTCATGGGTTTATACTGTGCCAGCTTTTTTCCAGTGGCATGAAGGGAGTAAGCTCGCTTGCTCCCTTTGACAGTCAGTGAAAGCTGTGAGCCTCATAAACATTTCACCATGACAAGCTCTATAATTAAAAATAATTATAACAAAGTGCATTCAGCAGCAACCAGCCTTCAACTTATTTGTGAATGTTTGGGTTTTAGAAATAGTATCTTGTCACAGTCATTGGTATGTTAGTTGGATGCTCAGAAGATCAGATTTGGTCGATGTGCAGTCATCCTGGAAAGTTTTGGTCCATGATTACAAATGTGCATGCTGTGTAGTACAGGATTTCCCAGAAATCATGTTGACTGAAGGACTGCTGCACCAGCCTGCTTTGGAAGAGTTTCTCAGATCTCAAAATCTGCTTGCCAGTGTTAAGCCAGATTTCCTTAAACGAAGCTCGAAGGGCTCTTTTTCCTCTTCCTGAAGGTGGTCTTCAAGGAGGGAGAGCAAATATTGGACCAACAGCTCTAAACTGAACGCTGTCCTCATCATTAAGATGGATTTTCTCATTAACAGTAGTTTGTTTCTACAGTTTTAATGTTAGCTACCAACATGTGGAAGTTCTTACTCTGTTACAGTCAAGTTCCTATAATAAATTAGGCTGACAATGAGAAAAGGCAGGACCTGTCTGCAGAAAGACCTAAGAACTGTATCATGGACCAGAGCGCCTTTGTGGTGATTCCTGGGAAAGCATTTGGAAGAGGGAATTTGTTGCCATTCCTAAATTTGTGCAATAGTTCGTCGGAGACTTTGGCATCTACAAATAGCACAGCACAACACAGAGTAACTCTGAGAAAGGTAGAATTCAAAACGGAGAAGCAGAAATGAAGTGGGAATCTTTATTCCCCAGTAAGAAAATGGATAGACAGAAGGTGGAGAGCAAAACACTGAAGCAAAGGCAGCATTTATGAAGAATATGGCAGCCAAAAATGGAGATATTTTATGATTGCAGTGTCACCGTCTCCTGGTTGCTTGGCTCCCTTTCCCAGCTTGTTTTGTCCCAGAGATTTAATTTCCCGTACACACAGTTTGTCTCATCACTTTCACTTTTTTAATAGTGGCGATGGAAAAGCCCAGCTCTTCTTCTTCTGTTTGCATTTTGGCAAGATTCAACAACCTCTTCAGCAAATTAGCAGGCTGGTCATTGGCTGAACCATCAGTTTTTAAGCAAGCCTAGCTGTTGGAGCAAGACGGGTTGAAAGTCATAGATTTCAAGTTTAGTGCAAAATACCTTTGGATTTTGACAGCAACAGCAATTGTGGAGAGATGGGGAAGTTTTGATTCACTGATTGTAAGGACCATATGTAGCTATAACATTGTAATCTAGTTACTTACTCCAGCAGAAGCAGAAGTAACTTACTGAGCAAAGGGGACTTGCTGACCGAGGTCTGTCATGGGTACAGCTCGTCAGTTCTTGCAAGCAAACACTTCCACAAGGTCAGGCTGGTCCCTAGCTCCAATTGGTTAACATTTCTCCAGAGGTTTTCCAACATCTACAATTTTTTACAGTTATGCTGTTTCTAGCATCCTGAAAAGGAGCATGACATTTCCTCTCGCCATAGTCCTACACCATGAGACAAAACCAAGGTTTTATAAGAAGTGCCTGATTTGTTCCTGCTCTCATTCCCCAGGGTTTCTTGGGGAATTTCATGGACGTATGGTGGTGTGGCCCCTCTCCTCAGAATCAGGCCAACAAGAAAATGTAATGTACAAGTGAGTGAGTCTGCCAAGGCATTTTCTTCAGTTTGTTGAAAGAAACAAACATTTTAAAGTCAGGATTGTAGACATCTTGAGGATGAGATGAACTGCGTCTTAACTTCCCTGAAAATTACCTGGCTGAGTTTCCAATAGTCACACAAGGAGGCCAGGGTAACTACCAACTCTGACACAGAAGTCTACATTTTATGTGTCTAAATTCTGTTAGATTAATTCCACAGTAATGATCACAGTGAGTCAATATCTTGCTCAACAAGGAGTTCTCAAATTAAGTCTTTTGATTGCCCTTCTGTCCTTCATAATGCATAGTGAAAGGAATTTCCTTTTATTTTAATGTTGTGATTTTAACACGGAAATTCAGATCAGTCCTGACCTATTAATACAGCTGTAACCATGCAAACAGTAATGTTGTTCACAAGATTAATCAAGAAACTGGGATTTTGCTTTAAATTATGCTTCCTTGCTACTTCTTTTGAGCGCTTACTCTGCACTGTAAGGCAAAATGTGTTAGGTTAACTGCGTTAAGAAATGAAAATGGAGATTCGTGTTTGCAGGATCTATCTAAATACCATCTCACCCTTGATGTTACAGTCTAATGGGATTTGAATAATGTACTGGTATCTAACCTCTGTAAACAGATTGAATCTAAATTATTTGTATGAAGGATTCAAGGACATCACTTTCGTCCTTGCTGTTATTCCCTCCTGCCCAACTGGTCTAGAGCTGGTTAAGAAAACATTCCTACTTTTAGACTGAGGCAGAAAGTGTTTCCTAGAGGAGGACACAATTACAAGCAGAACCATGAGCTGGTAGAGGAGAATTTGCAACAGCAAAGAACCGTGTCTCGCAAACTTATGAGAGATTTTGCTAAATGCTGTATGACATATCTGGCTCCTTGATTAGGTAATTTGCTGCAGTAGAAATTGGTTTTATGGGTTCAGATATGAATGAGTTTCACTTACCTTTCATCACCTAACTGTTGCACAGAAACTCAGCAACAGAGTGTTTGATAAAGCTGATTTATTAGAATTTTTGCGAAAGGTAATGCTCACAAGGGGAATCAAAACTCTTGAACAGTGTCTGGTTGCTGTCTGGATGGGGATGGGTGCCTAAGTTGCAAGCAGCCTTGCAAGAGCGTCTCCATCTGGATTCCATGAGAATCCCCAAAGTGCAGTTCTTAGATCCAGCTCCTACATGACCACTACAGCAAATACATGATCGATAGTTATTAGTTATATTAAACTGCAGACAAACATCTCCTGTCTTAGTAAAAAAGTACAACAGTACCTAATAACAAAAAAATTGTCCTTTCTGCCCCTTTCTGTATCTCAAAGAGAAGTTTCTACTGTCTGTTTTCTGATCTATGTACAATATGATCAATTTTGCAGAGAGAACTACCTCAGAGAGTCCAGATTCTCTATCCAGGGTATTAATCAACATGTCAAAATGTACAAATTGCTCTGAAACATAGAAATTGGTCTAGGCACAGGAGACACCGCCTGTGAAAGTCTTCAGGATACTCCAAAATTCCCACCTGGAGACCTCCTACACTGAATAGTAAAATGTGAGAGGTGGCAAGGAGTGCAGTCAGTCCTGTTGTTTCAGGTCACTCCATTGCTTGAACTTCAACCACTGTCCATCTGTGCAGCTGAGGAGGCCCTGACCACATGAGGAATTGATGATGAAAGTGCATGGGAAGTGCTCACAGGCGTAGCCCTGATTCCCCGCTGCACCACAGCTATGACCACAGGACAAAATAATTGACTTCCATAGCTCTCACCCAACCATAGTTGTTTTTTATATATTTATATATATATATATTTATATTTATATATATAAAGCGCCTATCACCATATTGGTAAACATTCTTTGGAACCACTCCGACAGCAGAGGTAAGGACAGGAATCAGCCTGACCCAACCCAGGCCTCCTGTCCCATGAACAAGCCAGAATAGTCCACTGGGATCCAAGCCATTATTTAGTAGTTCTGCTTCTTTCCAATGACTATGTAGTAAGCTTGCTTCCAACTTGGGTGCTCTGCGTGGATACTAAAGCTGGACTGAGTTAGTCTAGGTTTCATTTCTCTCATCACCTGTGAATGGTCTCCCCCCACTTAACACCGCAGCTCCTGCAGAAACAGACACACAGTAGTTATCAGCTACATCACGGTAGGATATTCTGCCAGCTTGCAAACTCTTTCTGGCTCCCGTTCCCATGACGGGTGGTGACACAGTTAAATTAAACATACCCTATAATAAAAAAGATTGAAGTCAGGGCAGATATTACGTCTGCTTAACATGCCATAGTATCTTGAATCAGCCACAAGCATTAAACAGTTACACAGAAAATCCTCCCACACTCACAGAGTTTCCAAGCAGGAGTGAAAGATCACCTCCTGGGCCAGATTTCCAGCTGCTTCTGGATGCTGGCAAGTGCAAGGGCAAAAGATGGCAGGTAGTCCATACAGTCTCTGTATGGACCTTTTCACAGCTGACAAGTTAACAAGAACGGCCAGGAGGAAAGTAAGAGGGTACATCAGTCCTGCAGGTTCATGCAGAGTCATGTCACCACTCCAGATGGAACAGACCATGGCATCTGGGTGGATGGAGGAACTCATGGTTATTGACTGCACTGAACAGCCCAAGGTACGTGTCTTCTGCAACAAGTGACTCTGTAAAGCCCCTCTGCACAAATCTGGGCTAATGACACATTGTTGTATTGCTATCCTCTGCGGATTCCAGACATTGAGCTACAAATTTCAAAGCCCAGAGTTTTGGTAACAGCATTGGATAGATGTCATTAATTTTGCAAAGCCAGTCTCAAAAATCATTGTGACATTCTAGATAGATCATTTCTTCACCTTAGGTGTGCACAATGCTTTAGAGAGCAAGGAGACAGTTCCAGATAGAGATATAGCCAGAAAACTCTAATCAAGGAGTAACACAAGGAGGAAGAGGTAAAGAATAACTTTTCCACTCACTAAACCTTTCTTTTTCATTTAGCTGTTCCTGTTTCCTCTGTCTTTCCCACCTGCTTTACTTCCACATTTGAAGTCTTTGCACATCATTACTAGGCTGGACTGTTCATACTAACAGTTTATTGGCATTATTGGTTCACAGTATTAAAAGCTGCCTTAGACCATGAAATTTTAATAAAGTGAAATATATTCATTCTTGTGAAAAAGCAGATGCAGGGAAAATGAATTGATCAGGAATGTGTGATAATCAATTTCCTCTGGTGAGCACACAAACTAATTATTCATCCAGAGCCCACTGTTTAATTTGCCTTCTCTGCTCATGCATCTTATAGACAATCTATCAGCTTTTGCCTTCTTCTACCAGAAGTAAAATGATATCTTAACAACACAGCTTTCAGATAGGGATTGTTCAAGTACTATGTGCAAAGTACATAATTAAAGCAATCCCCTCCTGAAAAATGTTTTTCAAAATCTTTAACCAAGTCCACAAAATAAAGATTTGTCAGGCTGAGAGCATTCATTACAAATGGAAGTTTAAAACTACATCAAGTTTAAAACATCATTCAAACTAAATAGTGGTTCTTTGAAACAATGTCATGGTCTCATTTGTAATGGCTGTTTAAGATATAGTGGTGGCACCAGCACACAGAAGTCAGCAATGCCTCTGACCCAACCTCTGGTCAGTTTGCTACTGCCTTGGGGATCCCTCTTCAGAAAACAATCTGAAACCAAGTAATAGAAATAACACGTTTATTATTGACTACAAGTTTATAGCAGCAGTATGTTAATTATTGAACCTTTGGACTAGGTTTGTGTCAGAAGTGGTGGTGTCAGTGAGGAGTATGGTTCCTTACAGTGTCAGGCATTGTGTAATGGGCAGAAGCATTATTCTGTCCCCAGAGACCTTCCGCACGTGGCACAGTCTGCAGACGGGGCTGATTCTGACCAAATACGGATGTCTGGAGTGGGAGTAGAGACCATGACATCCATTACAGTTATTGGTGACATTGGCGTTTTTAGAGTTTGAGTCATCTAAATGAAAGGTCTCGCTGAGACCAGGTGGGTTACATCCTGGCTCTGCCCATCCATCCCCATCGACCGTAAGGGTGACCAGCTCAGATGCAAACTTTCACCCTGCAGACATTCCAGGTTAAGAAAGGTGATCCCACCCCAGGAAACTGGAGGCAGAGGTCAGCCCAAGGGAGTCAGTGTGATGAATGCAAGTCTCATTGGCCGCGATCCCAGCACGGCAGAGACAGAGGTGATCAGTTCCCTTGTTCATAACTGCAATAGATCCTAAAAACAGTGACTACAGTTAAAAATAATCTCTGTCTCTGCCAGGCTGTTGTGGAAGATTAAGATATTTCCTGAATGGTCTACCATAGATACCCAGGGGGATGAGGGAGAATCAGTCTCAAAGTTTGCATTTGGCTAGCAGTGTCGGTGCAGGCTCTCCTTGGCTGTAGGTGAAAAGCCCACCGCCACGCTCAGCAGTGCCCCTGGGGCAAACTCCTGGGGGCGTACCAGCCTCAGTGCTATGGGTGCACCTCCACCAAAAGCATCTAGGAGCCACATTTAATTGAAAATACATGCTACTGCACGTCTGCCATCTTGGCCATGAGAAAGGGATGTGTGTGGTTCCTCACTTGCTTTTCTGAAGGAGCAATGCAACAATTACTCAAATCATGCTTTCAGAGTACCTGCCTCCCAGGAGCACTTCTGTGTTATGGAATCAGAGTACACAGAGGAAGCTGTGGAAAGTGTATCAAACTAATAAATTCCTTCTGGAGAGGAGGAGAAGGATGTTTGGCTCTGGGCATGCTGGGCTGCATATTCAAGATCGATTGCTCAGTTGAGCCTCATACCGGGGAGTTTTCTCATTTCCCTTCTGGCAAACATTAACTTTCTTTGCTTTCCTGTTACATTCGCTAATCCTAGAGGGAAATATTTTGCTGACTACAACACTATTTTTCATGCTAAATTATTCCACTCTTGTGCAAATCTGGCCCTGTGAGGTGCTCAGTCCTCTCTGCTCTCTCCAGAAATGAGTTGGGATGCAGAGAAGCTGATGGTTTTTCAGAAGGGTCATAAGATCTTCCAGGTTCATGCTTATTGCAAACAGAACAAGGAAAATGTATCATCTAGTTGGCAAATCTGCTAAGCAAATATCAATGCTCATAAGAAAAAGAGAGCTGGACAACATGATGGCTGTGATATAGCTGTTCTCATCTGCGAGAATAATTAGGAACTGAATGCATAATTTAACAACTACTCAATGAGTTTGTAGATGTTGACATATTGGGCTAAGAAAGTAATCTATAATTTTACAAGGACATTCTGCTCTTCAGGTAGCACTGGTGACTCTAGAAATATGTTTTGTTAGAGGTATCTTGTAACAGCTTTTTTCATAGCCCTCCACCAGAGAGAAGACTGTTGCATTTCTTGTCCCATAGCATTGCTCTGTCTGCTCTCTAAGTATGGTCAAGCTCATCAGATCAGTGGTGTCAACACTGGATTAAGATTGGACTCGATGATCTTAAAGGTCTTTTCCAACCTAAATGATTCTGTGATTCTATGATTATAAGACTGCTAGAACTGGTGGTAAAGCAGAGTAAGGCATTTCTCTAGTCAAATCTAAATCCTATCATTTCTTCATAGGGAAATGAAGAGTGATGCAGGACCTGGCCTGAGCACCCTGTATTACTAGTTATTTTTTAAGTGGGAAAATCAATAAGAAATTAACTTTCTAAGACAATTTTAAACTTGAACTTACAGAGAAGGCTCTGAATGGGATTTTCAGATGTTCATTTGCACCTTAAAATAGCTGAAGTGGAAGCAAGGCATGGACTTGTATGTGTCCATCTACCTTCAAAAAATGTTGTGTATCAATGGGAAAAATAATTTTATGCAATTCTTTTTCTGTTCTCAACATATTTTATTTTAAAATACAGAACTTGGGGAAAAAATGGAAAGCCAGGATGACTGGGAAAAATAAAATGTCTTGTTGAAAAACTATCAAGGAAATTAATGGGCTGAAACTTTGTTTTAAAGGTTGGGTTTTTCTAATGACTTCTGGATGTTTCTTTTTAAGTTTAACTCATGTTTGAAGAAAAATTCAGTTTTGCTAAGCCAGTATTTGAGGCAAAGCAGGTGGTCTAGATTCCTAAAGTGTACCCACTGCCTTTCACTTGACCAATGAACACATAGGACTTTGATATTCAGACAGAAAAAAATTAATTCCCTCCACTTACACCCCTGGGTGCCACTGAGAAAGATAGCAAAGTGCTGCCAAGGACTTTTGAGCATTGCTGGTTTTGGAAGCCTATAGGCAGCAGCTGCAAGCTTCCTAAATTATGCATGGGTGCTACATGAACCACTGGCTTTCTACTCACAGCAGATAAGACCTTCAGAGGTCAATTCTGCTCAGAATTGTCAACATATCATTGCCAAAAGGTGTCTGTACAGCTTCTTCGTAATGTCCTGCAAAGGTGGAGCTGCTGGGCCGTCCTAGTGCTTCAGTAACTTTAAAAGGTTTTTCCTAATGCCTAGCAAGAGTCTGTGTTGTTACAGTCTAATGCTGTTTCTTTCCTTCCTGCCCACAAGGAACAGGGTGAGCAGTTTACTCCTTGCTGCTTATAATAATATTTTTCATCTCTGAAGGCTGTTACTGTCCATCTTTGACTAAACAACTCCAGTTTACTCCTCAAATCTTCCACACGTGTTCCACATTATTGCTGGACTGCTCTGTACTAAATGCAGTGATTGAGCTGAATCTGTACTTTTTCTGCAGGGAATGGATGATTACACATCCCACCATTTTTAAACATCCCATCATGATGCCTCTTTCCATGACTCCACATTTGCCATGGCACCTACCCTTATCTCCAAATCCTTTTCTGCCCCACCACTACCCACCCCAGCACTCCCTAGCTGGTGTTCTTTGCACAGTTGATTGCCTCCACCCAGGCACTTGTCTTTACTGATCTACTGCATCTATTTTTCTATAAATACATAATTTCCAGTAGTATCCCCTTTGTATCTCATACAGGAACAAGTCCATACCATAAACAATTGACAAAGACACATTTGAAGTTTTTATGATTTTTCTTTTCTTTTTGGTGCTATTACATGCCAAAATGACGTCGGACATTTACGAAAGTCAAAGCACCATCAGTTCTTGAGAACTTACATTTCCTCCAGGGTTTTACTGCAGTTTGGGAGCGTGCAGGTGACTTTGATTCTGCCGCAGGGTCACACATATGAAATCTGTAGTGGATTAATTTAATATTGAAGAAAGTAGGACTGAATGTGTTATCAGTCAGGTTTGCAATGCAGGTAGCTTGCACCTAGCCCAGAGAGTGGTCTGGGTACGTATTATCCTGAACTGAAACGTCACTCATGGTAGATGTGACAGTAAAAGCTGCCATCCCACCTGCTTTGGTTCACCTACAGAAACGTTTCCCTTAAATTTCAGTCCTGGGGAGCTTCCCTAGTGCATTCCAGTACACAGAGATTAGGAGATAATATGTCATTATTAAGGACACAAGGAGTGTACAAAAGTGATTTATAGTCTCATGGGCTTTTACTGACTGAAAGAAAACAAGTCTTTCAAAAAAAAAAAAAAAAGATAAAATATAATCCTTGTGGAATGATAACAGTAATTCAGGAGGAGTCACTTAGCCAGTTTAAATTTGAGAGATAGCATAAATGAGGTGCCTGAATTCAAGTGTTCATGCCTGTTGGCTGCTTTACTATCACATTTCACTCTCCTGAACAGCAGCAGGTGTGTTCCTGCACTCACATCACGTGCTGTGCTCAATGAGAGAAAGGGCAAAACCTTCCCAATTTCAAAGCTGCTGCTCACCATGATGTACCAGATTATGTAAATCACTGGGGGGCTTTCCATCTATGATCAGCTGCTATGAGGAACACAGCGCTTCTCTGATTTATGTACTCGTGCTTCAGAAAGCTCTTTTGCCCAGCCCTGCTCGCAACCCCCATGCTGAGCAGCGTATCTATCACCCCGCTGATTTTCAGTTCAAGACACCACTCCACGTGAATGGCAAGATTAGGCCCTGCATGGTGTTTCCTTGGTGGCAATACCTAGGGCACCACGTCCTGAAGCAGAGTCTCATTGCGGTAGATGATACACAAACACAGATCGTGTAGCTTAACACAGACATGTTGCTTTAAAAGCCTGATATTTCCCATGTCAGTGCTGAGACAGGTAAATATGACCTCTAACGCGTTACCAATGGAACAGGAATGAAGTGTTGTGTTGCTACAGCAAACCAGCCAGGTTGATGCAGAGGTGATTTTATACACATATATCTGCACAAACATTTTAAAGATTAAGTAAGCCAGTTCATATAATTCCTAATAAGGCAGACAGTATTAGCCCACCACAGCTCCATCCATTTAAAAAAAAAAAAA
>VXBL01009105.1:287532-358235 GCA_013400195.1 Aramus guarauna | reverse complement strand
AAAAAAAAAAAGTAAAAATTACAAGTTGAGTCATGAAAATTAAGTCTGAATAATATTTATGTAACAAAATAGATTCAGGATGTTATTTTTTCAGCACTGATCAAAGTTATTCATTAAACTAGGCAAAGTTTGTAGGGAGAAGGTAGCATTTTTTGTTAGAGTAACTGATTTTCTTTGAAACAACAGACAGGTTTCAGGCTCAAAAGCTCTTTGCTGGGCCAGGAATAGGTACACCAAACTTCAAAGGTGAATATGAACAGAGAACAAAGGATGGAATTTAACTAGGTTCTCTTAATCATTTGGTGGGAGGGAAAGTTTGGTACCTGTGGTATAGAAGAAAGGATATTGCAAAGTGAAAGATGACATGGCAGTATCTTCTACTGGAAAGAGATACATGGAGCAAGAGAAAAGAGAGAGAATTTATAGTTCATGGCATGTGGGTGGTTTCGCTGGGAAGCGAGGTGGAGTGGTGGTGAAGGGGAAGAATTATAACATGCCATAAATGTTTGTCTCTGTTGGTGCTGTGACTTTTTCTTATCATGAGTAATGTCTTTTGATTGTCACCTTTGGAAAGTGTTTTGTAGCTTTCTCTTGAGGATCAAAACTGAGAGAGCAGAAATTGAGTGGCTGTGTTGTAAAAGTTTGTTGTCTAATAATAATTGGGTGGGTTTGCTCTTTTACTTTTCCAGTGCAAATTTTTTCTGATTTGTGGGGATTGATTCATACATAAAATTTCTATGAAGACATGGTGTAGTGGGTGAAGTGCATTATGTTCTGGAAGGAGCAGGCATAAGATTCAGGGATATTTTTAAGCTTGGGAATATATTGACAGTTTTCATACATGTTATTCAAGGAATAATCTTATTGCAATTGATATGTGTTGTTCTATGGCATTTTCCGTTTAATGTTGAGTTTAGTGAGTTTAGTGATATAGCTTAAGGTTTGGGAAGAAAGTTTCTGAGACAATTTCAAAGTTGCATTATATTTTACTGTTTTTATTGAAAATATTTGCTGGGCAAGTATAGTCTTTAGACTGTCAAGGAGGGTATAGTTCTCCTTAGATCAGATCACAGAATCATAGAATGGTTTGGGTTGGGAGAGACCTTGAAGATCATCTAGTTCCACCTCCCTGCCATGACACCTATAACGTCTTTTTTTATA
Organism: Aramus guarauna; assembly: GCA_013400195.1. Classification (NCBI taxonomy): domain Eukaryota; kingdom Metazoa; phylum Chordata; class Aves; order Gruiformes; family Aramidae; genus Aramus; species Aramus guarauna. The sequence continues at coordinate 357,074 of VXBL01009105.1, read as the reverse complement.
TGTTTTGGATGACTGCTGGGTTTGTGTGGGTGGGTCTGCTGGCCTGCACATTTTTATATAGCATAGTTTTTTGGTTACCATTTCTATCCTGACCATGGTTTGCTGGACTTTGATACTGCTAAAGCAGTGTTCAAGAGATAGTTTGATGGAAGACTGAAGTGTACTACATTTATTGTAGAAACTAGTGAGGGAATCCAAGCTTTCAGCCCAGAAAATGAAGATGCCATCTGTGTTTCTCAAGTAAAACGCTGATTAAAGTTGGCTTTAAACTATTGTTGTTTAAATGTCTTGAGCATTGAAAGATGAAGTTGTTGCATTGTGGAGCCACTTTGGTGCCTACAGCTGTTCATACAGTCTGGAGAAACTGTGTTGGTGAGAGCTATGCAAAAAATGAACTTGGCAATATATTTAGCCTAGCCTAAAGGCTGGCCTTATTCTGACAGCTTCCTTATTTTGGGCAGTGATGACAGTTAATCCAGAAAACTATTCTACCTCTCCACAAAACTTGCTTAGCTTACACACTTGAACCATCCAGCTTCAAAATTTACTAAATATTTCCATGACTTTTCAATGGAAAACCCTTGTCTCAGTCTGCAGCAATGCCATCTGCTTCGGCTGCAATCTGGAACAAGATCCCTGAGCCCTGCCTGGCCACACAACACAACAAACAGCCACCAGGCAGCGGTCTCCTCCCACCACTCCTGGTTCAGTCACTGCTGATGTTACATCTCCTCGGATCACACTCAGGAGCAATTGGTTCTCCTGCTGTTCACTTTATCCCTGGGTCTCCATCCATGCGTCCCCAAGGTCCTGCAATGACTGCACTGGAAGATGTATAAGCTGTTAAAAAACAATAACAATTTAATCTAAAGCCCACTATACATTACTGCATGCAAGCCAAGGACACTGATTAAATACATCAAGAGGAGCGAGGGCTTGAATTTCTGACAGACATGTAATGAATGGCGATTAACTATGCAGGCACCATTCACAGAAGAATTATAGATGGACGAAAGAAAAGAAAATGGGACATTTGACAGCAAAATAATTATTTAGATGCCATTATTCAGAGTGCTTAGGCAGACACATAGCGGCTTTTGAGGGAGATGCAAGGGGCAGGTGGGGAGAAGGGAGAAAGCAAGAAAGCAAGAAAGCAAGCAAGCAAGAGAAAACCAGGCTGATGAGGGGAATAGGAGGGTAGGTGAGAGGCAGTGCTTAGTCATCAGGTTTCCGTGGGAAAAGAGAGGGTGACCTGATGTATTTGGGAGATGTGGGAGTCTCACACAGCCTCCCCGGCAGGGAGGGAGGGTGCAGATTTGCCCACCGTTAAGTGCAGTGCTCGCAGGATGCCCTACGGCACACAGCAGGCTATGGGAGAGCACCAGCTTGCAAACCCCACCGGGTACTTCACTGTGCAAACTACCACAGCCTTGCTGACTGCCTCCGGCGAGAGCTAAGCTCACTCACATCACTTGCCCACAGGCAGGGAAAGTCCTCTGGTGCCTGAGGTCACCCTCCTGCACCAGCCCCACCAGCCCTCCGGGCTCAGCAGCAGCTGGTCTGAAGCATCTATATGGGCATCAGAAGCCCGGTCCTGCTGCTGGCAGTGGTGGCATTTCACCCACCACCAGGCATGGGCTCAGGGTCTCTCCTTGAGCACTGGATTCACTGCTCTCAGCACATGGCCACCAGCACATGCCAAACCACAGAGCAGACCAGCAGGACATCAAGCCAAAGGAGCAAAATCAGCTTTAGAAACGGTGTGAGCCCTGAGTTGTACCAGCATTATAGTATCAGAAATTGTTTTAGAGAGTGGGAAAAATAGAAGTAAATCAAGAATGTGGCAAAGAACTGGAAAAAGAACAAAAACTTGGAAGTAGAGAAACGCCACAGATTAAAAAGGCACAGGCAGAAAGTAACAGAACAAAACCACAGAAAAGACTGCATTATAATAGAGGAGAAAGAAACTCACTGGCACTACGATAGTGGAAATGAGAGGAAAAAGAAAGGATAGCTGAATCTGGAACAGAACAGCATGTAGGAGAACAGAGCATCTGATTAACACAGTGCTGCAACTTTTCTTTGAAATGGGAAAGGAACACACTGAATATTGCAAAAGATACAAATTATAGAGAGGGGAAAAGGATACTACAGGAAACACGTCTGTGGAGGCTGAATCACAGACAAGAGTGAAACTGGACTGGGGAGGGAAAAAAGCAAAAATTATAGGCGAGGACAATAGGGTTTTGTGCTAAGTGCTAAGCGGGAAATTACAGACAAAGAATGCAATTCTAGGAAAAATAGCAGCTGTACAACACAATATGGTGATGAAACAATGCTTACAACAATGAAAAGTCACTTATGAGGAGAAATTGCATCCATGAAAACAACGACGACAATAAAGGGCTTAACAATGTGGAAACAACTGAAGATGAAAATATTTGGGTTAGAGAAAGGGTAATGATGGCACAGAAATCAGTGACATATCACAAGCATGGCTTTCACAATATTTTTTTGCATCTTGTATGAAAGAATTACTTACAGCAGATGTCTTTCCCTGCACCTCTAGGAAGGCACAGATTTCTTTCAAGCTTGTTATAGTTATTATTGCTGGCATTATAGGAGGCTTTATGACCTCAGACGTGGGTCACAGCTCCATCTGTGCTATGCACTGTACAAACATTCAGGGCAACTTTATGATTTACGGCCCAGCAGGAGGAACCTAAGCTGATCAACAGGAGAGGCAATAGTTTGGTAAATTCGCAGGTCAGTCAGTAGTGAGTTTCTTGGAAGTGCTACTGCAGAGAGAAATGTGGTCCAGCACAGTAAACTATGGTCTGGACACTGCATTAGTTAGGTCCAAGTTTGATACAACCACTGGACTGTTGATAAGCTATTTGGGGTTTTTTTGTTGGTTTTTTTTTTTTTTTTCTTGCACAGACTGACACTCTCTGATGAGCAGAGATCCCATGCAACGCATGATTTTGAAGGGTTTGAGATTGTTACAGAAGCACCCCATACTAATTTTTTTATTTGAAGCATAAAGTTCAGCCAATGATATCTGTAAAGGAAAACTGGTGTGAAAGCAGGGAAAATGCAGAGCCTTTAAAATGTTTTATAATGTGAGGTTTAAGGTATTACCAAAATGTCTTCAGAAGATTATATGGAGTTTGCAGAGAAGAGGCTAAATTACCTGAGACTAGAAATGTACCAAATAAATTTTACAACAGAGACATTACAACAGAACCTGGACAAGGATGAGGAAAGAAGGTAAACCAGACAGTGGACTGTACTCACAAAATCTTGCAGTGACTCCAGAAAGAAGCCATTAACTTTCTTTACCAGCGAGTAAGAAAGATGGAGGTGATGTAGAGGGCAGAGTGTGGAAGAAGACCTTAACACTTGTACTGAGCTGTAGCACTCCTTCGGGATGCATGGGAGAAGCACAGAAGCAAAACCATCCCTTTTAGCCAAGGATACTAAGTAGATAACCTAGAGGGAGAGAGGTGAGACAATGAAGTAGCCAAGAAGAATATCAGTGATGTGTTTTGCAGTTTAATCTTCTTTTGTATCTTGGTTCCAAACCCATATTTTCTGTTTTTACACCTTGAACAGAGCTACTACTGGGCTAATATAACACACAAGGCTTTTATTACCCAAAGAACAGCAAATCCTAACATTGGGATGTTACCTCAAATATATCTTGTCAATAACTTACCAAAATGCCCAGCTCCCCATCTGCCCATATCCAGGCAGCACCATGATAAAGCCTTCCATGGGAACTACACAACCCTGCTTGTGAGTGGCATGGAGAGACTCTAGGGATGAAAAAATGACTTGCAGTGGGCAGTGATAGCCAGAAAAACTTTCTGGCACACAACAGCAGTGGAGGACACATGCTTAAACCCTGCATTTTCATAGGGATTACAGGTTATGTCAAAACTATTGTGGTGAGTTCTAACACAGGACCAACGATGAACAGTTCATTCAGGTTGGAAACCAATGAACTCCTGAAGCCACTTCTGCTGCAGTCAGCCTTGCATGACAGAGCCTCATCGCCTAAGATCTAGATACCAGGTGGGAAATGGATGTAAAAACTCTCTGACTACAGACAGGTTGTCTCTCAGATGCTCTCCTCCATAAGGCATGGCTCTGAGGACCATCAGCGATTCTCACAGGTCATCTGAGGGGGATATTCTGCTCCTCACAGAGTTAGTCTCAGACTGCAGTCAATTGTCCCTGTGACTGGCATGGTTCATCTGGCCTCTCGAGCTGTTCCTGGCCTTCACGAAATTGTAGCACCTAGACAGAAATGAGGAACAGAAGTCATGTCACATTGTGGCAGGGCTGGGAGGACCTGAAATTACAGGCTGTTGTCTTAGCATTGCATTTCATGCTATTAAGGATTTTCCCTGACAGATTTCTTCATGTTGCTGGCTCCTACGCTCCTCATAAATGACTGGAAAAGGTCTTAACTTCACTGCCAGACAGACCCTTCACTGATGGAAATGCGGTAGTCTGCTGTTAGTGTCAGAGTACCGCACTCACTGCGTTTCCAACTCAGTCTCCAGCAACTTCCTTCCATCACCCCCCACAACTGCAATGAGGCATCTGGATAAAACACTGTCTGTAAACTTCCAGACAGTTCTCGGCACCCAGCACCCAGCCAAGGAAGAGAAAGCCCTCCACGTGCTGTGCTTTGGGCACATTATCAGTTAGGAAACCGCTACAAACACTGAGTACATTTAATTCTCCTATGCAAACGGCTCATTCTGCAAAGCCTCGCACCTCTGGAGGGATGCAGAGGTGACTGAGAGAACCATAAGCAGCAGTGAAAGAAGCACAGGAAGTATTCTCAACTGGGAAAACTCAGAGTGCTTTGGATTTGTTTAATTAGTTTTGCAACATCATTTAAACATCCCAAATGCCCTTCCCACCTCGAATAATAAGAAAACTGAATTAGTGTTTTGACCTAATTTTCGTTAATATACAGCATTGTTTAGACAAGAGCAATCTTGGTAAAAAAAATAACCTACTCTTAGTGCAAGTTGAGATCATGACATGCAGAGAAAATGCTGTGAGTTCCAAGGCTAATTCTAAGGGAAAAGGTGAAATGTGAAGGAGGACCTTTAAATAAATAACAATCCAAGTTAAGCACATTTTAATGAAAGGGAAGAAATAGCTGTGTACTGCTGCCAGTGCACCAGCTTTTCATCCAATAGAAGAGTTTGATGAATTTGTCTGTTCATTTCTTTATTAGTTTTGCACTTAACATCTCTGACCCAGATTCTCTGTATCAGGCTGTGGATTTAGCTGACTAAATGGAGAAGTCTGTAGCTGAGCTAGTTACTGTAGGCTCTCTGTAAAGTCAATGGAGATCCAGTGAATGGGGACAGAGGTGGGAGAAAATCATTGTACTGAGGGAGACATGCAAAATAGGGCAGGTGACCTCCGCTCTCAAACTACCTTTTTCTCTCCATTGACAACAAAGAGTCCCTTAGAGGTAAGAGAACGTTGAAGAAGTCAAGAAGTCTGAATGGGGAGTTATTTCAATTCCTCTGTGATCATACCTAGGTCTTACAAAGTCCTTTTTACTCATATACGCTCTTTTTTTGGCATCATCTCAAGTGATTAATTAAACTAATAAACAAAGGGGATATGGTGCTGCAGTTCCTGACAAATATTCACACAGGAAAGCCATCTCCCTGAGGCGTATTAGTGTAGCCCAGGAGTAGTCTGTGGTCTTTAGATGCAAAGGCCTGAAGATGCAGGAGCTGTAGGGCAAAATTTTGCTTTCAGGCCAGACAACCTCCTTTCCTGCAGTTGTGGACTCCAAACAACCATGTCTTTGTGGCTGAGGATAGAAACCCATCCATAATGAGTCTCAGCATCCAGTCTGTCTTCATAGGAGCACCAAACATCCATATGTAAGCATGAACACCTAACATCAGCTCTTCAAAATTTGGCATAATCCACATGACTTCTACGCTCTATACCATCTTGTACGTTAAGGATCCTTTCTGTCTTGTAGAGCACTAAATTGAGCTTTGTTTGTCTAATCAACTACCACCCCAGGTCCCTTAGGACAGATGCCATTATCACACTTGGTTTGCCCAGGACTTACATTGTGGACACAAACCCACACTCAACTGCAGAGTCTGGGGCATGGTGGGTTAAGCACATGTATATTCACGCAGTCTGCACAAATGCTGCTGCATTCAGAAGCTTTAATTTTAACTCCCACCCCTTGATATTGTAGTAGACTTACTCTGTTTCCAGCTGTCTCCAAAGAGATTTCACTGTGGGGATCTTGTAACTCAAGACCTTGTTATTTTATAATTTGAGTTAAGTTAGGGCAGCCAGGGAACTTGTGTCTTTCTGTATCACTTTCACAACAAGGACGCGCACTATCTAGCTGTGAGCTGGATAAAGGCAGTTGTGAAGGTGCTGGCAGATGGTTTTGGCCACCACATCACACAGCTCTTCCACATCACAAGGAAAATACTTAGCTCCCCAGTCAAAAGCGTGAGAAGAGCGATTACAGCATCTGTGCTGTCTAACATGGGCTGTGGGAGGCTGTAAGCAGCACAGCTACACTGTAGTCACTGCTGTTGTCCTTTACAGTCCCATTTTTCCTTTTTTTTTTGGTTCATTTTATACCTCAGTGCACATGATGGTTTTTGCTTTGCCTCCAGATTGCACAGAGCCAGCTATTTGTTTTTGCAGAGATTTGTGCACCTTTCCCTGTTAGTCAGCTTTACGCTTCCAGTTGCCAAATTCCTGCTTGTCAACGAGCCAGACAGGCCACTTCAAAATCAGCCATGGCAGCTTAAGAATAAGTGCATATTTCTAAGCAATATACACAGGGCTGATTTACCCCTTTGCACACACGTCTGGCTGACATCCCCTGATAGACCCTCCTCGGGTGGCTACTCAGACTTTATGCCCAAGTCTCTGGCTTGCAGAGGGTCTCAAGAGTCTGGACACAAACCTAGAGCAGATGTTCCCAGTGCAAACTTTGATTTTGACCCAGTGGTCTAATTGTCTTTGGCCTGAACCTAATGCGAGGTTCACCAAGCCTTTTTAGTAGCTGCTGTGTGCTCTGAAGTAGTCTCCAAAGCCATCTCTTGTTTACCATTTTGGGAACGGTGAGACCCACAGGTGATCCAGGTTTCTCCAAAGTGAGGTGCAGTTTTCTTATCCCCTACTTAATGTACTAAACCAGACCTCTTGTCCAAAAGGTCATCTCCTCTTCATCTTCAAATTTTGTCATCTCTACATCCAAAAATGAGCAAGAGTCCCAAAAGTAATTGTATTAGAGTGGACGTTAACATAACAATTTTCTCATGAGGCTTTGGAAACTACTTGACACAGTCCCAGTTAGCAAGCGCTGACACATAATTAGGGTAAAAAGCAATTAAATCAAAACTCATCTGTTTTACATAAACTTATTTCCTAATTTTACAACAGCAGTGCATTAGGGCCATGATGACCCACATGAGAAGGAAAGGAGAAATAGCAGTTGTGATCACTGTCTAAGGTGATGAAGAACACAACAGCAAGATGTGTTTAAGAAACTATAATGGCACTATTTCTAAAATATTCTCCATCCACTTAAATGCCTTTGTGTTTACAGTGTGCCAAGCAGAGCATGACAACTGGTTAACAAGGGAAACAGAGCTGGAACTCAAGCCCCATGGAAGCTTCTATTTTTTAGCATTTGTAGCCTGAAATTGTTTATCTGAACATCTGCTTCATTAAGAGATATTGTGATGCTATTCACAACAGCAACAAAGAGCTACAGAAAGTGCTTTCCCATCTCTTTTTCCTACCCATGTTCCATACCCCCCTTCAAAACTTTTCCACTACAGATGTATGTCACAACACTTACTGTTGGCTTTCATTGTGCTTCCCTATGAACAATGGTAATATTGTGCTTCAAGGGAGCATCTTGGAAGGCGGACCAGTGATTTCTGAGTGTTTCTGAAGTAACAATCTAAGCAATTTTATTGTTGTTTCTGTTGTTGCGAGAAACCTTAAATGGGGAATACAGGAATATCTGCAAGTAATCTGCAATTACCCAGATATTGTCAGTGCCTTGCTTAGAATCAAGTTGAAAAGGCTGAATTACAAACATGGTTTTGGACTCCTGTGCTCCACTGGCAAGCAGCTGCATGAGGAAGGCAGAATTTTAAGCTGTGCTTCAAGCAGGATTGGGAGCACTGCTTTTCAAATATTTCCTCCTTCCTCAGCTTCTTTGACATTTCATAGGAAATAAGGAAGATTACTAGAAAAACCTGTATTGCACATCCCCTTTTAACAGGAGAGCCTGTTAGTTTTATGCTGCTTAGCTGTTATTCCATTCATTCTTCTTATTAATGTTGGTTATTGATGATTTTGCCTTTGTTTTTCTACTTGGTGACTTTCTGCTCCATCCTTATTTAGAGAAGTCTATCCAATGATTGCAGTATTTTTAGGACAATAGCAAGGATCCTTTGTCTCTATACTGCTAGACTATTTACCAATATTTTAATATAATATCTAAAACAGCCAGAGTGGATTGCAACCAAGGCTACCCTCCTGTCCTGGTTTCATCTGGGATAGAGTTAATTTTCTTCCTAGCAGCTGGTATAGTGCTGTGGTTTGGATTTAGGATGAAAACAATGTTGATAACACACTAATGTTTAGTTGTTGCTAAGCAGTGTTAACAATTATGTCAAGGACTTTTCAGGTTCCCAGCGAGGAGGCATGAGCCTTCCGCAGGGGGTGCACAAGAAGCTGGGAGGGGGCACAGCCAGGACAGCTGACCCAAACTGGCCACAGGGATATTCCGTACCATATGATGTCATGCTCAGTATGTAAGCTGGGGGGGAGTTGGTCGGGGAGGGCCATGGCTCAGGAACTAGGTGGGCATTGGTTAGTGGCTGGTGAGCAACTGTGCTGTGCATCACATGTTTTGTATATTCTTCTTATTATCATTATTATTGTTGTTGATGTTGTTACTATTATTATTCCTTTTCTGTCCTATTCCCAAAAAATAACAGCAATTGCTTAGGAAAGCACTAAGATTACCCAACAGATGGGTCAACATGGATGCAGGACACAAGCAAATGTTGGTAACACCCCAAATCTCAGTTTCCTGCCATTGTACAGCACCTTGCACATTGAGAGCCTGGATTTATGACTGCAGTTACCAAGTGGTACAGCGGTGCAAGCATTAATCCAGACAGAAATGTTGATTTCAATTAATTTATTCACAGATATTTGCTTATCTTGAAGCAGACATGACTTGCTGGAGTGGGATGAGTGGGTGTTGCACCTTGCAGGCTGTTCTTCAAAAGTAAAGCAAGCCTTCTTTACCCAGCATGTGCTGGCAGGTGTTTCTTTAATAACATTTGGCACAAACACAGTCAGCCACCCTATGCTTTACAACAGCTTGTGCTGAGACCTACCAGACATCCACTGTCTCCTAGGCCAAAAATTAAATAAATGGTGTAGATATAGCCCCAAAATGTCAAAGCAGTGAGCAGCAAGGGTAGTGAAGAGTTGTTAACTGACATTAATAAAAATTGGGAAACTGTGTTGCTACACAGTCAAGTAGAAATGTTTGGGTCAGGGTTCAGTGATGCCTTAGTGAAGAACAGACATGAAGAAGCATCAGTTACTCCCTCATTCTTCTCTACCTCCTTTGCTATTGGGCAAAATCCTGCAATTGGGAAGAAGGCAAAATTTAACCAGGCAAATTTAATACCAACTTTTTATAGCACTGAAAGCCATATTCTCATCTCATTTACCCTGAAAAACTCCCCTGACAGTGACAATGTCAGATAGATTGCTGCAGGTGAAAATCGATACTGAAAGAAGACCAAGCCCCAGCAAGTCTAAAAAAATATATCAGAAGTGTTCACACTCCAAACTTTAATTTCCCAACATGAGTCTTTTTATTTCACATGATTAATAGAAGTAACTGCTTAAACAATAGGTTTAGAATTTTTGCTTGGATCCCTTCTTCTCAGCCTTCACTTATCACAATTCTGTGTGATGAATAAGTTATAAAAAAGGTATTCGGTGGAACATTGCTCTGTAGAAGAAAAGTCTCCAATTGTGAATCAGTACTCCTAGTGCTTCTATCAATTAACATCCTAGTAAACTAAATACCTGATGCTGCTTATCAGAGAGCTAAGTTTTCTGGTTTTTTCAATTGCACTCTTTAATGATAGTATTTGTTGTCTCTTCTACTGCCATTCTTTCCATTACAATATGAATGAAACTACCCAAATTGTTTGTCCCTTCATCACCATCTGCGTGGTACATGAACAGGAGGGTCAAGTGCAGGGCTTTAGACTTCCCTAGTGGCTCTGTAGTAACTCACAAAATCATCACTGGCTTCTTGTCTATCCCACTGAGATGCACCATTTTAGTGACCACTCCTGCATCAGAGACAAAGGCAGCAGAATGCAGAGTAGAGAGCGGAAATTAAGCTGAAGAGAGGATACCCTGAGGAAGAGCTTCCAAGCAAGAAGGTCTCCTAATTTGTGGGATATTCTAAGAAAACTAGTTGAAATTAGATGTGTGCAGGATGAGAATGTACATAGGAAAACATGTCTGCAGGAGTTATAATAAATAATTTCTTCTTCCTTCTGAAGGTTCCTCTTTCTGGAGCCCTGCCAGAGTAACTCCATGGGAAGACATGGCCCATCACCTCTTGAATGTCACCATACCTTTGTACTGGAACAAGGTCTTCAACCCATGCTCCTCTGCCAAACAGCCTGGTCTGGCAGGCACCCAGTGGAGCTCAGATGGGTCTTTCCCATTTCAGGACCTCGCTTGTCAGATGCAGCTGGCGACCAGAGAAGCCATGGTGCTGTGTTGCAGCTAAGAACAGCAAGGCTTTGTCCTCAGAGAAACTCCCTCTTGCTAGCAACCTACATGCATTGCTTCAAATCTTGGCATATCGCTTTCACACATCGTACTTTCATCAGATGAGTTGGCAGACAAGAAAAGCCTCTTTTAGAGTGACATGAAAGACCCATTGTGTGATCTAGTAGATAGAAGATTCACACAATAGAGTGCAGAAAGCTTCAAAGTCTGTTGCAGAGGCCACCGATCTGGAGGGATCACGAGCAGCCCCCTGGAACACTGTGTTCACCTCACAGCAGCCACTGCCAAAGCTGGAAAGAGCCAAGCTGGGGTGATTCCCGAGCCTGCTGCATGGAGCTGACATTCAGGAGCCAGCTTCTGGAGGGTACAGCTCTAGAGGGCTTAGGAAAGGAAGATAGGTCCGTGGTGGCAGAAGAATGGCAATCTGGCTGGACTCCAGCTGGTGTGGCCACTTTCAGTGCAAAAGACCCTGAACCAGCAAGACAACTTTACATTTGCACAGGCATCTGCACTCTCTGCCCAAGGTCATCAGGCATTTAGGATGGATCTGTCTTTGAGGAGGTACTTTTCTGGGACTTTGCTGTCTCCATAGTGAAGGGCACATAATCAGTAGACACATCCCAGCGTTATAGGTGAGTTTCAGCTTTTAAAGTCTGCCTGAGTGGATGTAGGTAAATATTGATGTTCCTAGGCCATTATTTTCCCAAAATGAACTACATTAAATTAGGCACCTTTATAAAGTCCTTGATGGTTTTTTTTTCCTTTTCTCAGTCCCTTGTGTCCATGTGAGCTCCTAGGCATTGGCGTGTAGAAATCCAGGCACTTACTTTGGTTCCTGGATATGTATTTAGGCGTTTAATTTAAAAAAACATTCACCATAGTCTCCTAAATCAATTACTGCAATAAACACTAAAGGATATGAAAGACATCAGCTGAAAAAGAGGAGCAGGTACTTTACTGCTTGAAAGCATCCCCTGGAAGTGCTTGAGATATGTAGAAGCTGCTCTTTTGTTTCATATTGACAAACAAGCAAACAAAACCAAACAGTGAAGTAGGAAAATCTGAGCACTCCATTCATTAACCTCAACACAATGTTGCCTGAAGGACCTCATACCAGAAAGACTTTGTTTCTGCTCTTTTTTCCTCAACCCTCATTCTTGGATACTTCAAATGTTAAAAATTAGTTGGTATTTGAACAAGTGGCCTCACCTGGTATAGGCTCAAGTGTAATCACTGCGCTATGTGTCACAGACTGTAGCACAAGAGCCCTGTTCTTAGCTCCAAACACAACCAGGGAAGTTCTGCAGAGGACCTGCACCCCAGCCCCATGCATAACAGGAAACGCAGTCTGGTGATGGACTTTGCAAATGGATTTGGCTCCAATCCCTTCAAGGAAATAGGACAGTCAATGTTTAACTTTGAGTTTTGTGTTATTGGAAAACTATAATAATGATGGAAACCTCAAAATAAAATATTGTTGAAAAGATACTGACCTTAGCTAGCATTTATGTTGCTTGGGGAGTGCAATGTTTTCTGCTCAGAAATAAAACACTTTGCCAGGACCAAATACAAATTGTTTACCTGGACATTGCAGTATGTTATACTCATTTCTGATTAAAAAATAAATGCATCTGAATATGCCAAAGGCACTCACATACAATAGAGCAATTACATACTTCAACTCAGACCTCAGCTGCCCCCAAAAACCAGGTCATGGGAAGGAAGATGCCAATATCCATTTGCAGTCAGGACACAGCCAGCAAAGAGCAATTTTAACCTAGGATATTCTGAGCAAAAGCAAGAAACTGAGGCAACGTCCCTGGTATATAGAGAGTACTTGGTGTACACCTTTCATCTGCTACAAATAAATTACAGCCGCACTCTGCTCCACTCCAAAGGTGCAGGCTCCAGACATGAAATTCACGGTAGCTATATACCTAAAAACACCACCCAGAAAGAGATATCTGAATTTTTTAAGTACTGTTGTTGGAGCAAGCTGGAATGCATTGTGTCCTTAGGAATTAGGACATGAAAGGTTTATAACACTCCCTCCTGTCCCCAGTTCTCAAGCTGGAAGAGATGGAAGAGTGCAAAGGTACAAGTATGAGCACTGCTGTAGACTCACATCAAAAGCTGCCCTGATCTAAGCCACATAGAAATGGATGGGTTGGGGAAGTAGCCACATGTGGTGGCAATTTTATCACTGAATCTTATACAATTGTACACAAAAACAGCTGTGCTGTGACCTTGCTAGTCCAGGTGGGCTACCTCAACTGATCCTGGCCAACATGGGACTGATGAGACCCTGGATTTGTTTTCTAGACATTTTCAAAGTCCATATCTACCGAATTATTTTGAGTTGGACAAAACAAAGTATTATATATACTCTGGACGACAGTCCTGTAATAGTAAGGGGATGAATTAAATGACCCAATAAGTCTTCTCTATCTCTAATCTCTGTGATTACATGAGATATAGAGAGAGGGTTTTTAGAACCAATAATATTCATAGACTAAATATCTTTCATCCAGGAGAGAAAGACAAAAAATGAAACGTGTGCTAAAAACCAATAGCTGTGTTCATAAATCAATTCATTCAGAAGATTTTTTTTTTCCTTTTCCCAGGCTTTTGGGTAAAAGTAGCTCATGAGAAAAGGCTTTAAGAAGTGCCTTGGGCAATGGAGAAATACAAAAAGCACTTTGCTGCTTCACTGACATGTTTAACATAAAAGAAATTTAAACGTGATCATTTTTCAGCTCAACAGTTTTTGACTTTATAATGAATAAAAATTTGAGTAAAGAAGGAGAGAAAGAAGAAAGAAACACTACATTAAAAAGTACTCCAATCAGAAGCCTTGTGTTCTGAAGGAGTAGCCAAGGGCATTGGCAAGGTATATTTTTTGCAGCCTATGGCTAGATTTACCATCAATCTCAACTTTGCAAAATTAAAACTATTCTCAACAGAAAAAGATGAGCACAAGTTATGTCAAAAAGCATTTCTCCATGCTGGTAATGTTCTGTGCATTAGACACTCAGCTGTGTTTGCTCACAAAAACTACATGTTATGTTTGCTGGTGCAACTTGAATGCTGAACCATGCACGTGAGAAACTGGGTATTACATTTTGCCCTAATAATTTTTTTTTATATATATATATGTTCTTTGTTTAGTTTAAAGCTCCCAAAGTTATTAATTTCTTGGTCACCTCACACTGGGCTTTGGTTTGGAGAGGGTGATTCCTCCGGTCTTAATGGTGACAGTGGTGAGGACAGACTGGTGCTCTCAGGCTCTACCCCTCTCTTCATCCCAGATGTCCCTTTCTCCTGGAAGAAGCATCCTGCTGAGGACCTTGCCCAGCCCCATGCCCAGCATGGATACTGGCACAGAAAGCATGACTTTGACCATGACTGCCATTGCCTTGAAGGTGAAAAGGCATTAGTAACTACCTACTGCTTACAGATTTGCCTTCACCATCAAATGGCTTGGAAAAGTCTAAAACTAGGCACTGTAACAAATGCCAGCTTAGTCATGTTTCATTTCTTCTATTTAACAGTCCTGAGCATTATTTTTCTTACAGTGAGGTAATTAAGTGCATCTGTCATGTATTTGACTTTTAAGGTTATAGTCATTTGGTGAAACATTAAATGAAAACTGCAGTGATTCAGACTTGTTGAATTTCTAATATAATATTAATCCTTGCTCAGCCTTTTATGCAACATGCACACACGGTCACATGCACTCTTACTCCCCCTGCTTGATTTTTCAAAACCTTTTCTTTATACTAGTCATTATTTTAATAGGGTAACAGCAGAATGCTTTTGTCTTTTTGTAAAACAGATGCACAGTTATTCCTCATCTCCAGCAGGCAATGAAGGGATTTCAGAGTTTCCTGAAAAAAATACATACTTTTCGGTCAAGGCAGCCACTATAGGTATAACACACAAGGAAAGGCTTCATGAGAAGCAGCTGTGATGTTTCTTCTCCACTGTTAGAGGCTGTACCTGGAGGCAAAACAGTTCCCAATATAAAGCTAAGCAAGGTCTATGGGCAGCAAAATTATTCACATGGACTAGGACCCCTGCAACGCTTCTGGTGCCAGAGGCACTCATCTTGGTGATGGAGAAAAGTAGTACATATTTGGGCTGCCTTATCTCTGCTGTTATGAAGGTCAAAACCTGGCTTACTGGAGGGAGAATTAGGCCAGCAGCAACAGCTTTGATAAAACCCACCATGAGCACTGCCAGGTAACTGTTTTCCACATTTCTATCAGTGTAGGGAGAGCAGAATTTTGTTTCTTATTTCTCCATCCTTCATACTTTATTATTACCTTATTATTCTCTGGAGGTACCTCACTAGTTCATAAACCACAAGCCACTAGCAGTGTCACTAAGGTTATTTTCATAGCTTCCCTCACAATACACTTTCTGAAACTCAGTGGTTTATGCCCTGTTGTCCATGGAGCCTGGCAAGTGAGAGGACTATTTCAACGGAGTCAGAGAAAGGTAAATAAGAAAAACGAGATTTTTTCAGTAGGCTTAAATTTGCTACACATGCATCCTCCCCTCCAGGGAACAGTTGCAGATCAAAAGTTGGAATATTTACATTTACAGCAAAGAGAGCTTCTGGTAGATAGAAGAAAAAAACCTTCTGCCCACCAAGTATGCATTCAGTTAGCTGAATGTAGCTACCTGCACTTAAATAGCTCAATGCACACTAGTCTGCCAAGGCTCCCTTCAGAGTCAGTGGAGACCCAGGCAAGAGAGCCAGCAGTGTCTGGGGGGGTCACCTCCTCTGAAAACAGGCGTCTATATCACTGCTGTAGGTGTCTATTTCTCCTACTGATTGTAAAGGAAGCCCAGGATGATGCTATAGATGTCTAAAGCTATGTGAGATTAAATCCACCCCAAGTGGCTGAGCACGGCAGGGCTCAAAGGGCAGCTCTCCCTCCCACCCAGGCAGTGTGCGATCCCCCATGTACCATGCTGAACTAAAGTCTCTGGCCGAGGAGAGCTACTGTGTGCTCCTTGCCTGTCCAGTGTGTTCATTATTCATTCTTAGTGCCTTTATCTGCACAACGCAATCTGCCCCCGGCATAAATAAACAGGCTTGTCTCATTGGAGAACAAAGGGAAAGACAAATACATGCAGAGCTGAACTATCATTCTGTCAACAGGCCTTCTGTATCAGTATCAATATTTTAAACAGCCACCTTGGCTCTGTTACAGAACGTGTGCCTTTTTCTTTGTTTTCTTAAAATAAACACTGTGTTTTACTTTTTAATTTTCCAGAAATATCCTGGGGATTCAGATATGTTTACTGCCTGTGTACAAACTAAAAGAAAGAAGTGAAAAGCACTAGAAAAAGAAGTTTGATATACACCGAAATGACAGGCTGTGCTCAAGAGGTGGCTGGAGTAAAAAGAGGACCAAGGAGGAGTTTCCAAAGTGTGGAATTTCTGCTGAAATTATTCTTAAACCCACATTGTTGTGGAGATAGTCGGGCACAGAAGGGATCACCCAAAGCTGCTGTTCTTCTCACTTCGCGTATCACTGCCAAATCCATGCTTTTGGGTAGATGTTAGCTAGTAATAGTTACTAACGATGAACAGCTCAGCTGCAGGATTTAACAGACCGTGGAAAGTGAGACTACCTTGCAGCTCTGTCCTAAAGCAGGCGAGACAGACAGCTGATGCACCAAGGGCAGGACCGGCTGAGGGATGCATCTACGGACTGCTCATTTTTCTCTTAGCTCTTTCTCCCCGTTTAGGCAAAGGACCTCAAATGCAACATGATTGACTGGATGCCTGTTTGTTAGTGACATGCCCAAACAACTTCTCAGACACTTTGATCGGCCCTGGAGGCATGAATAACCTTTGTAAGGCTGCAATGGCCTTCCTTCTTTTTGCTCGTCAAACTCCTGTGTCCTCCGGGTTCTGATCTAGACCAGCTGGAAGTCCATACACAAGTCTTTAGCTAATGTTCCCCTGTGCTTGGAGGGAGCCAGGCTGAGGACAGGAATCAGCTTCTGCAAAAGATTCTGACAGCCAGACAGGGAAATCCCCCCTGTTGCCACCCTCTTGTGCACAGCCACCAACTGGCCAGTCTTGATGCATTACAGTAAATAAACCCTGGGTGCCTGCCTGGAGGAATCCATGGGAATGATTGCAATGCATCTAATCAACTCACAGCCTATTCTTTGTTCTAGCTAACGTACAAATTAAGCATCTTCCTGCTCCAAGCACATTAAAGTATTTTAAAAAGCAGAGAGCACTGATTTAATAATTTAATAAGCAGTATTGCAGGCATTTCTGGTAGTCTTGGTCCTTACTGTAATCTCCATAGACATTGGAAACAGCTGTGTCCACCCTCTTCTGGTGTCCATCCCCTACTCTCTCCTCTTCTAGTGCATAATTAGGGAAGAAAAAAAATAAATAAAAGAAGCGTTCTCCAAGTGGGAGCAATGCAGGTGACCAGACCTGAGTTTGTGCTGCCAAGGAGAGGTTGACCAGAGAGCAGTTACTGCTGCCCTGGGACAGGCAGATAAATTCACATTCTGCTGCAGACAGATCTGAGCACTCTTCCTATGAGGACCACCCTGCTAGAAGAGCTGAATTTGAACAGAGAGAGCAGCAGGGAGGAGCTGTGCACAGAGGTTCACAGGCAGGTGCAGCCAGGGAAGCAGCATGCAGCGGGTAGCAGGCGCTGCATGCTGTGGGACCAACCCCGCTCTGTGCAAAGAGGCAGGTAGGCTTAGGAGAGCTACTCTTAGGGGAACCAGGTCAATTTATGAGGTTGGAAAATGAGATACAGCCTGCTACTTTCCATCCTTGTGCAGCTTCCACAGCCTATGCTCCAATTCTTTAATACATTTAATAACAGTACAACTTTGTAGGAAAGTGCAGGTTTTGGAGCATCTCATGAGTTGGAAGAATTAACAGTGGTGAGCCACAGCAAAGTATGGGGCAGGTAGATCTGCAGCAGTGTGACTGGTCCTGATGGCAGATAAAAGCATGAGATGACTTTTTAGGAGCAGTCAAGTCTGTATGTGAACCACATAGCAGGGAGAGAAAAGACATAAACAGTATTGCAAAGAGTTGTGGGAAGTATCAAAAAAAAAAAAAAAAAAGGGGAAAAAAATCCATCTCTGGTGCTCTTGTTTATGAATTTATCCATTTAGAGTTTTGCTCATTTCCCTATAGAAGTGGTGGTGGGAACAGAGGTTCTGCTAAGGGTCAGATTAACCACCCTATCTCCCTTGGCCTCCTCTCCCATTCCTAATGTCACAGAATCAGGACCCCATCAGAGTAAATGCTGGTTATCTCAGGCCCCACTGTGAACCTATCCCAACATCTCTCCTGTCACTGGTCAGTGGGACCCTGTAGTCCATCATAGCTCTGCTAGCTGAACCCAATATGCAATTGTATTTGGGTGCAAAATACAGCAGGATTCACCCAGACACAGGACATCGGAACAAAAGGCTGCTGTCTGGCTTCAGCTGTGGTTGTTTATCAAACCAGAGATAATAACCATGAAGGTTAATATTAGCCATGCTCAAATATTTTTCTGATTAAACTGTATTACAGCAGCACTAGAGGTTGCAATCGTTGTATGCTGTTCAGGTGCAAATCTACTTTTCCATCTCTTTTTATAGTCCCTTGCACAACATTTCTGCCCTTCTCTTCTCCCCGGTTTGTGCAAGGTTGCTCTAAATGGCCCTTGTCCCATTTAGGCAGAACGCCTTAGTTTGCTTTATTCAGTTGATCAGTGACATAACCAGGACTCCTGGATGGGCTCAATGAACATCAGCCTGCCTCCTGGAAAAATCACTAGCCCATTTTGGTGGGTGGAGGAGAGTTCACCACACCACTGCCAGCACCAGCAAGGCAATATGAACGGCAGCTAAAAACATGGTGCAGCAGGTATGAACACTAACATCACTAAAATTAGCGTTGGGTGATTTTGGTACAGCCTAATATTCCTCCTCTGGCCCTAGCCTTGCCAGCAAACCTCCCACTGACAGAAAATGCATTTGTTATCATTCCTATTACAAGTTTAATTCTCTGAACAGTCAGGTGTAACTGATGGAGATTGCCTTTGTCATTTGCTCAGTCTTGAGGCTTTCCCTGGAAGATCTCCAGGAAAATTCTTTAATGATAATTTTTCTTCCACCTCAGCTACTTTTTATGAACAAGGACAACTAGTGGACCCTCCCTTGTTGAGGCTCCCTGGAAGAGTACATATTTAACACCACAGAGAACAGGGCATAATAAAAGAAAACCATTAGCAAAGACAATTAGCGTCCAAATTTTGAAGATGTAAAGTATTAAAGAGTACTACAAGGGTCTTCATCACTTTTAACCAAAGTTCACAATCTTATCTGGAACCAAACAGTGAAGTAGGAAAATCTGAGCACTCCATTCATTAACCTCAACACAATGTTGCCTGAAGGACCTCATACCAGAAAGACTTTGTTTCTGCTCTTTTTTCCTCAACCCTCATTCTTGGATACTTCAAATGTTAAAAATTAGTTGGTATTTGAACAAGTGGCCTCACCTGGTATAGGCTCAAGTGTAATCACTGCGCTATGTGTCACAGACTGTAGCACAAGAGCCCTGTTCTTAGCTCCAAACACAACCAGGGAAGTTCTGCAGAGGACCTGCACCCCAGCCCATGCATAACAGGAAACGCAGTCCGGTGATGGACATCTCTGTTTTCTGAAAGAGCAGAACTACTTTAACCAAAAATATTTTACAAGTGCAGCTCGAAGCATAACTGAACATGGAAAATTTGGATTGAAAAGTTTGTAAAGAACTAATGAAGGAAAGGAGTTTTAAAATGCCTGCACTCCCAGCTCTGCATAAACAAAAGCCCCCACAGTTCTTTTGTCAGATGCCTCCGTTTGTGGTGGTTGTGGGAGCTGGGAAAGTAGCTCCTAGTCCTGTGCCAGGTCAAGAATGACCATGTGATGGTTTGGGTGCATTATTGCTACACAAGTCATACCTTGGCACTGCTCTGTCTGTGGCATTGTAGGATGTTACACCAAGGCTGGGCATGACTTCTTTCTAGTCTTTCAGTACCTTGTATGTATCCTCAAAGTAATAATTTGATAGGGCTTTGGGCAGTAGTCCATTTAATTCCCCAGAGATTGAAAGCTGCTTCAGGCATTATCTTCTATTCAGCATTACTAAACAATGCTGAGACCTTGAACATTATACTTTTAGAAAAAAAATATTATCTATGTGCATTGTAGTAATGCTAAGCAATCATTGCCTGGGTTCAGGGTCCTGTCATGGTGGGGCTGAGAAGAACATGTCCCCCCAGCTTCTTAGTGAACCATAAATTGTCTTTCCAGGCCATTCATAACTGCCAGTCTGAAATTTGTTTTTTGTTTGTGGGGTGGTTTTTTTCAATTTATATTTATTTAGATATTATTCTGCTAATTTTAAGCCAAATGCACTGGATTTACTACTATTTATCTTCAGAGTTTTAAGTTGTAAATAATGACATTTCCAAGGTTTTCTCATTAATCACAAAGCCATTAACGTCTTTGCTTTTAATAAGAGGAAGAGAAGAGCTGTGCATGATCACACAGACCTAAACACTAGCATTTGAAGGAAAATGCTGAGTATTTGGAGCTTGGTGAAAAAAATGGCAATGACAGCTGGTGCTTTACAGAGCTAAAATCTTTCACACTGTTACAGGTAGGATAACCACTTGCTACCAGCTGGTAAAGTCTACATGTAAAAATAAGCTGTGTAGATGGGCTTATGGTGTTGTCTAGTTGCCAAACACCTTGCAGTAAATTTATTTTCACCTGTGGCACCAAGGTTTATATAGAAAATTCTTAGTGAAATGTAAACAAATGCAATTTATACAACAGAGAAAGAACCTGAGTGCCAGTATAAGCCAGACTGTAGCATTCTTGCCTTTAATGTGTTTGAAATTGGCCGTAGAGTATAAACCATACAGTGCAGCTAGAAATTTCAAATGCATGCCTGTGAGCTTATTTGAAATAGTCATTGCTCGATGTGGAAGAACTGATAGTCTAATTCAGTGAAAATTCCAACTTAAATAACTCAGGGTCAGTTCTTGGCAATGTCATTACTGGGGTTTTTTCCTTACTTTTCAGTGTAAGGAGCAAGTTCTGCCCTCTCTAGTTGATGCAGATAGTGCTCAAAGCATGGTGGATGAGAATTAACTATCTTATTGCGGTTGACTGACTCAATACATATTGATTTGTGGGTCCTGTGACCTAAACAAAGACAAACTATATTAAAGTTTGAAATAATGTTAAATAAAGATGGGCTTCACCAAATTAGATTATAGAAATCACATCCCAGTAGCACTCTTGTGGTAGAATAGTTAAAAGACAATGACTTCTGGAAACCATAGCTTATTGACGGTGATACTCCTTTGGCTAGTTTGATCTCAAGCCAAGCTGCTGGTCTCACTGGTGTGGAAGTCATCACAGTCATATCAATCCCTCCCAGTTCAGACAGAGCTCAGTTCAGTGGTAAGTGCTGGAGACATCTCAAGACGCTGTGATGGAGATTATTGACTGGTATTTAAGAAATTTATCTCCAGCTCTGCAGCAGAGTTCACATATTACATTTTACAAATCTATGACTCCTTTTTCTTTTTTCTTTTTTCTTTTTTCTTTTTTCTTTTTTCTTTTTTCTTTTTTCTTTTTCTCTTTTTCTTTTTCTTTTTCTTTTTCTTTTTCTTTTTCTTTTTCTTCTTCTTCTTCTTCTTTTTCTTCTTCTTCTTCTTCTTCTTCTTTTTCTTTTTCTTTTTTTTTGGTATGTCTTTACCTGAGTGGTAAAGGCTTTGCCCACCCCATGGTTCTGTGGCCCTGATGTCCAGATAGGGAACCACCACAGACTGTTATTCTCCCTTCCAGCATATAGATCAAGGTTTCTTTCTGATGGAAATCAGGATGAGGCAGAAGAGGCCAGTGAGTATCTGCATCTTCTCCTGGTCCTGTGTCATGACATGATGAAGGCACAGATCTGGACCCGGATACTGAAAAGCTTCCTAGTTCTGTTGGACTAGAAATGCCAAATTAAGCATCACAAGCCATCTTCACTGAGCTGGCTGAAAATTTCACTCATCCAGTAAAATTACATGAACCGTGAAGAGAAGGAGAGGAACCATAGAGATGAGGGCAGCAGAGATGAAGAGACACTCTCCCTTTCAATGACACACTTTGTTTAAGCCAGCTGAGAAATTACATTATACCTTTTCCATCCACATTTCTCACTGATTCAGTCAGCACTTTGCTCCATACACTGGGTTCCCATACTCAAGCATACAGTTTTTTCCCAGGTATTGCATTCACTGTTGTCATGGTTTAGCCCCAGCCAGCATCTCGATAACATGTGGCCACTTACTCACTCCTCCACCCCGGTGAGATGGAGAGAAGAATCAAAAGAAAAAGGTAAAACTCATGAGTTGGGAGAAGGACAGTTTAACAGGACAGCAAGGGAAGAGGAAAATAACAACAACAACAACAATGCAATTTGCATTGGTGACACTGAGTAGAGGATGTGGCTCTATGACATTGCCTGTGAGGCAATCAACAAGTGCTTGGCTCTCTTCATTTGGTTTGATTTTTACAGGTGACATTGCACTTCACATCTTTGTTGTGACACCTTTAATGTGACACATTCAGGTGAACAATAACAACTAATAATGCATTAAAATAAATGTGTTATGAGATGCAATATTTACTGGCAAGACATAACTGACCTAGTATACCTGGTAAAGAACCTTATCTTTTAAAGTAAGGTATACGGGGAGTTTCTTATGGAAACAGAGGACTGATAATTAGATAAGTTTATTGACAGATATTTTCTTACAGCATTAAAATAAAAGCTCTGCCGCACTGAAAACCCTATCACAAGCAAATGCAGACTCATCCAAGAAGCCACATGCAGAAGTGCTGGTTTTCCCCTGCGTGAAGAACAGTAAGATGCTCCTCTGTTGGCATTTGTACTGACCCTTCAAGCCTATGAAAATCTACACTTTGGAGGGCTGTATAGGGAATCGCAAGTAAAAATTAGTTTGCTGACAGCTGTTCCTTATCAATGGGTAAATTGTTATGGTTTATGTGCAAATCAGCTCTGCCTTGGCCAACGCAGGCCTGACAAAGCTTAGAGAGAAGGAAGAAGATCCATCCTCCATATCGTTTCTTCCCCCAAACTCATCCCTGTCCCAAAGCTCTCCACAGCCTCTTAGACATATTTCCTTCTGCTCCCAAAGAATGATACAAACCTGCTTGAAGTACCATGGGCTCAAAACAGCAGTGTTACCCAGTCTCTTCTCTAGCTACTGTACCCCAGTGCCCCTTCCAAGGTTACCAGAGAGTTTACTGAAGTTTCTTAATGCAAACAAATGAAGAGATTATCCCCAGATGGTGGGGAGGGCCAGGTGTCTAATAGCTAATGCCTGGCTTGTGGAGCACATATCTTTACCCGTTTTATCCATCCCATTTTCCTATATGCTTGCCTCATCCCTCTCTTAAACATTTTTAGAATACTTCTGAAACTGCTATGAAGTCTTTAGACCAAGACTGTACTTCTGTTACATTCCATGAGTTCCTAAGCCTACAGACCATGATCCCTCAGACTACAGCTCGACTAAGCAGAGCTTGGGCACTTGTGACATCTCCCAGTGTACATCCACAGGGCAGTTTAACAGTAGTATTAGTCTCCTGGGGGGGATCGTATAAGTCAGTGACTGGTCTCAAAAGGCAGTATGGAGGAAGCCACTCTCTTGAGGGAAATAGATGTATGGAAACAAGCAGCACTGCATGAGTTGGCTTCAGAGCCAGAGCATGTGCCCTGGCATAGTTACTTTACTGTGTGGATAAGCCTCTAAGGTCATGGGCTAATAGTTCCAATGCTTAATCCAGGCTGTTCAGAAGGGCTCAGGCAGTGGAGCATCTGCCTCAGTCATTGGGAGATTATTTCCCCCTGTGACAGTACTGTCAGATTCCACCCCCTGTCCCCCATCAGTTAGCCAACCCCAACTGTGGCAAAGATAGGAAAAGCTCCTTGGGTCTCTCCACCCACCTGCTCCTGGCTTTACAATCCCTACACATGAGTGTTGCACCGTCTCACCCTTCCTTCCACACCCTGTTCTTGTGCTGTTGCTAGATAGCAATTGTCTTGCACAGCTGGGGAGCCTTAAGCCACTTCTGGGAAGGAGCAATCCTTAAGTCTGACTTAGGTAGGACCTTATAGTCCCCTGCACTCTGGAGACCTTGGTTCCACCTGGAGACGTCAGTGGCAGTCTCCTTTCAGAAATGCCTGGCCAGAATTTTACTGAATTTAACATCTTGAGCCATATCTATGGAGCACTTTTCCACTAAGCCTCCTAATTCTCTAACTTACTTGTATTTTGCTTCACTGTTCCCATGCTGATGCTGTACAAGTCACAATTAGTGGTCATAACTTTCATTTTAATAACTAGAATGTCCATGAGTAGAAAGTCAGGAGATCCCTGAAAGATTTGCCAGGAATTAGGAACAATACTTTATCTTCTTTTTTTTTTTTATCCTTTTTTCCTTTTTTTCTTTTTTAAATTTTTCTCTCCAGAACAGCTAGAATGGTAGGAACAATTTTATATTGAAGTACAGTGTTTGGTCTATGTTCAGTGAAAGTTTAGATGCATTCTTTGAAAAGTTTTAACCACAAGTAATGACAATCTGTAAAAAGTCGAGCTGAAGGGCACAACTATCAAACACCAACTCATGAACTGGCAGTGCAAAAGAATAAAAAGAGCTTGTAGAAGCAAAATATCTCCAGTTTTGTACTGTGGTGTTTAGCTTGCTACATTATGGCTTCTGACAACAACAGGTGACAGGAATTTAAAAAAAAAAAGTGAAGCATTCACTCTCTTCTAGTTCACTCTCACCAGTTTTACAAGCTAGATCATTAAACAAGAAAAAAATCCACCACAATATCAAGGAAACACTCCTTGCCACATTCAAGGACACATAAATGATAATAGCGCCTGGCACCAATCTCCTGACACATCAGTTGGCGGTAGTCGCTAAGTGCTATAGTTTGGTAGAAAGAAAAAAGGAGAGACAGTTTGAGAGAGAGATATTTTATTTTTTTTAAGTGAAATTAAATGGGGCTTCTTCACTGGAGATGCACGCCTCTTAAAAATGTTTTCTAAATGGAACTTGCCTCTTAGTCCTTCACAGGATATTTCCTATCTTTTGACAGAGCAGAGGATATTTCCTATCACTGTTCCCAAAAACATCTAATTGCAAAGGAAAGAATTCTCCAGGCTTAAAGAATTCAAGGAGGATTTTTTTAATCTGAGTTCCCAAATTTCCCAACTCCCAAAAGTCCAAGAAATCTCCAATTTTTTTTCCTTAAGAAAGTCTCAAAAAGTAGAACAGAATAGGACATGGCAGAAGAGAAGCATGCGAAGTCTTTCCTACCCCTCCACAGCAGGATGTGAGCACATTATGATGAGAAGCTCCAGAGCATCTGAACATCTTCAAATGATGCATTAGAAACCTTGGAAAATCCATATGTAAATAAATATATGGCCTTGAATTTTCAAGGTGTGTCTGAGGCAAGAATAGGGCAGGCTGGAAAACACAGCTGCTCCCACAGTGTTTTTTCTTCCAGAAGAGCTTGGATTGGCCCTATTTGTTTCCAGTCTTGATTTAAGTGACTTAGATGATGTCAAGATCTGTCTCCTGTAGGAACAATTCCCAAAGTTAACTCTACAATGTTAAGAGGATCTTCCTGGCTGTCAGACGAGGCTGTCCTCCCACTTTGAGCAGTTTCGCTCCCTTACTCATGCATATAACTTTAGCTAACTTCAGAAAGTCCTGTCCTTCTCAGAGCAACCATGAGAGGAGACACTCTGCATGGATAGGAGCCAGACAATCAGTGTGGATCATTTACCATCCACAAAGCATTCAGATTGCAACCGTTTGTCTGCTTTTATCTGGGTCATGCAGGTCAGATATTTTAAGATATTTATAGAAAGGTAAGAGAGGTACTTACCAGCATTTTCTAAATCACCTGCACTCATTGAAATGAAAGAAAGGAGTCATCAACGTGCTTTGCAAACCCCATTCAATACCAACACACAAAAATGCTTTTTAATATCCACTCTGCATATTGTCTTCGACATAGACAAAACTTATGTAATTTTTCTAAATGAGAAAGGCATTGTACCTTTTCTCCTTTGCTATGTACTCTTTCCCAGGTACCCTGGGAAAGCTACTGCAGCCCATGCCACAGAGGAAATTAATCCACTTTCCTACTCTCCCACAAACGAACGTAGGAGAAAAATCCTTTCTGGAACCTCAATGCAGACAAAACACAATAATAGGTGATATAAAGACTGATGCCACTAGGAGCACCCAGCGCACCCTCCTGTATCCTCCCTATATGCTCCCTATATTTATAACCATAACATTTCTTCATTGTTTTTCCCTCCCAGCAACCAAACTATGGCTTAAAAATGGGGAAATCTTTCCTGGCCCCTGAGATAACCAGAAGGAATCCCAAGGTAAGGGTTTAATAAGATGTAAACATAATGTCCATGGATAGTAAACAAATCAGGTCTTTGGTTTGCTTTTCCAAATAGAGGTCTTGGATCAAAACTTCCTCTGTTCTTCTAAAATCATAGAATCATAGAATCTTTAAGGTTGGAAAAGACCTCTAAGGTCATCAAGTCCAATCATCAACCCAACACCACCGTGTCTACTAGACCATGTCCCGAAGAGCCATGTCTACACGCTTTTTGAACACATCCAGGGACGGTGACTCCACCACCTCTCTGGGGAGCCAGTTCCAATGTTTGACCACCCTTTCAGTTAAGAAATTTTTCATAATATCCAACCTAAACCTCCCCTGGAGCAATCTGAGGCCGTTTCCTCTTGTTCTATCACTTGTTGCTTGGGAGAAGAGACCAACACCCACCTCACCACAACCTCCTTTCAGGTAGTTGTAGAGAGCAATAAGTCTTCTTCTCCAGACTAAACAACCCCAGTTCCCTCAGCTGCTCCTCATCAGACTTGTGCTCCAGACCCTTCACTAGCTTTGTTGCTCTTCTTTGGACACACTCCAGCACTTCAATGTCTTTCTTGTAGTGAGGGGCCCAAAACTGAGCACAGTACTCAAGGTGTGGCCTCATCAGAGCCAAGTACAGGGGGACGATCACTTCCCTACTCCTGCTGGCCACACTATTCCTGATGCAAGGCATGAAATGATTAAAAATTCCTCTGAAAATAAAATGGACCACCTCCAAAAAAGTAATTGATTTTCACCACCCTGATGAGATGTGCCCTTCTCATGCTTGTCCTAACCACCACCGCTAATAGTCAATGTGACCGCAAAGGACAGGGTGCCTATCTATTGCTAGAAAGCAATGTAACATGATTTGAACTATCTCTCCTCTCCTTGGTCCTTTGCTGATGTGGAGAAGGAGAATACTGTTGTTCTAGAGCATGACTACAGTCTGGGAGATCTCTGCTTTGTATGCACTCTGAGGACACCTCACTGGGAAGGGGTCCCACCTTTACTCTTCCTTCTGCCTTGTATTAAGTTCTTATTTGTATTATTTTAAGGAGAAGCCTTGTGCAATAAAATGTACTTTTTACCACCAGGAAAAATTCTTAGGCAAATACATTTCTAGACCTTGTCAATGGGCTGAAAGAACATGCTTAAGTGGTGTTTTAAACAGTGAGGGATTTAAATCAGGTCTTCATTTTGTGAAATTCTGTTTCATGGAGTTTGACAAATCTTTGGCTTTTCTCTTTTGCAAAGTGAACCCTACCTACATTTAACACAATAATATGTTAAAAACAAACAAACAAACAAACAAACTCAAAAAGATTCAACCAAACTTGCAGTGCTGTTCCACATCAATAAACTCAGAAGTAATATTATGTAGGACGGTATTGATGAGATCAGCTTTCAGGTGTTACAGTGATAAGCAATGGTATAAAATCCTATAATCATATGGAAGGATGTAAGTGATGTAGAATTTGTGCTGGATTCCTGTTCAGGGCTTCACTTCGCCCCTTTGACTTTGCCGGACCTCCCTCTGACACCACCAGAAGCTTTGGGTATGCAAAGAGCAAAGCATGTAATCAAATGAATTATATACCATTTGTTGGCACTCTTTAAAGATGACTTAGTTTCTCTTGCCAGACGTTTTCTAATTATTTTTCTGCTGCTTTAAGGGGAGACTGTGTTCTGCTTGTCTACACCTTGTTTCCAGGCTGCACACGCTTTTTCTTTTTAGGATGATATTTATCACTCTGTGTTTATCTTTAAAAAAAGAATCCATTTCCAGAACTTGTAGTTATTAATTCTTTCATCTCCTTCCCCATTTGCTTCACCTGCAGTGCAATGCTACATGGTTTATATGCATTATTGTGCTATTATTTGCCTCAAATATGTTTTTCACTGTTCCATGAATTATTTTTGACAGCTGAACAAAGGAAAGATGTTAATCCAAGGAAGCAATCTGCAGAAAGTGCTATTGAACAAGAGCAGGAATGTCTGTGCAATTTACACTACCCAAAGAGGTACAGCAGAAATTGGGAATCATCAGTCTGTGGATATCATCACACTGATGAAGCCAACAGTACTGTGAAGTCATGGACTAGGTTGCCTTATCACTTATCAACCATTTGGAAACCTTTATGTTATTTCCACTTTGGGCTTTGAACAATAAAGATGAAGTCAGTCAAAATGCTGAGGGTCCTTCTGCAAAAATGAAGAGAGGATATATCTGCTCATTAGCTACCAGTCTTGCACCAGTGCACTCTCATGACTGCAGAGTGAGAAGTTAGCACATAGGGCAACATTTGGGCGTGACACCACAATGACACAGCCAGCGTGCTCCTGCTTCTGGCCAAGCTAATCAGGGCTTGTTTGGGACACACACAACCATGCTGGGCAACCTGCTTCACTGTTTGGTCACTCTCAAAAAATATGTTTCCATACATTTAAATGGAATTTTTTGTATTTCAGTTTATGCCCATTGCCTCTTGTCCTGTCACTGAGCACCATGGAGCCAGGCTCCATCTTCTTTATTCCCATCCTTCAGGTATTCATGAACACTGATAAAATCCCCCTGGATCTTCTCTTCTCCAGGCTAAGCAGTTCCATCTCTCACAACTTATCGTCATGTCAGCTACGCCAGTCTCTCTACCACCTTTGTCATCCTGCACTGGACTTACGCCAGTGTGTCCTTTCCTCTTGTCCTGCAGACCCCAGGCCTGGACCCAGAACTTCAGACATATCTCACTAGTACTGAGCAGAGGGCAAGGATCATGTCCCTCATGATGGCAACATTCCTCTTAGTGCAGCTCAAGTGACTGTTGGCCACCTTTGTAGAAAGAGCACATTGCTGGCTCATGGTAAACTTGTCCAAGGCCCTTTTTGAAAACTCCTTTCCAGTGGATCGGCCCTCAAACTTCATTGGTGTGTAGTGTTATTCCCCCCCAGGTCTAGAATTCGTCACCTGAGGAAGAATAATTTTTCTCTGATGTAATCTCCTGAAGCATAGCCTTTGATTAACTTCATGAAGTTCCCGTTTGCCCATTTTCCAGTCTGTTAATTTACATCTGAATGGCAGCAGGACCATCTGCCGTATCAACCACTCTTCCTAGTTTTTTATCATCTGCAAACTCACTAGGAGTGTACTCTGTCCAGGTCATTAACAAAGAAGTTATAAAATATTTGTCCCCATAACAACCCTTAGGGCACACCATGGCTGCCTGCCCTCCAGCCAGATTTCATGACATTGATCACAACCCTTTGAGCCTGGCAGTTCCGTCAGTTTTCAGTCTACCTCGCTGTCCACTTGTCTGTACCATATTTCATCAGTTTGTCTATGAGGATGTTATGGGAGACAGTGTCAAAACTCTTGTTAAAGTCAAGATAAACAACATCCACTTCTTCCTCAAGATGCAACATGCTGCCTCCCATCCACTCCCTCCTATCCACTGCCACCCCAATGTGGTGGCTTTTTTCCATACTGAAATAGACACAATGAATTACACTTTGGAGGTATCTTTCTCTATTCATTGAAGGTAGAAGGAACTTTGCATGATTTACTTAACTTTAACATGGTTAAATTAAGTGAAGTGAGTCCCACCCTTAGGGTTCATATTCCATTTGCTATTTTCTGTAATTTGCACAGCCTCATAACAACAAACCTCTTCCAAATATCTCATGTCAAGGCCTTTTTGATATGTAGCTCCTCATGCAAGGCAAGCAGGTAGTTAGGCTGCCTCTTATTCCTGAAAAGTGCAATAACCGGGTGAAATTGGTCATGCTGAGGCTGGTAGAAGGTTTGCCACAGTCTGCAGAAGCAGGATTTCAGTCTCTTTTTTCTGCCTACATGCCATGCCAGGAGACCAGGGGAGGGTGGTGCCCACATGGGTACAGATGCCTGCCTGGTTCACTTAGTTTTAGTATGCTCTCATTTTTTCATGGAGGGAAATTCTTTGGAAATACTAACAAATCTCCACCATTTCTACTAAAATTTACAGCAAATTTCCTTTCAAGAGACATGCTCACATGTTTTGGATGCTGATTATATGCCATACATGCCTCATCCTTGATAACAGACCTACCCATGGCTTATGTTTCAGTCCCAAGTCCCTGATGTACCACTTAATAGGTTCCAGTTCTGGAACCATAATCTTAAAACTCCACTTGCTCACAGGGCATGTAATAACATTCAAAAACCTCCATCGTGCCAGAAAAGTTATCCTTTCTACTTCAGTGAACACAAAACTGTACTCTTTTTTAAGGTTGCTTAACTTTTCAGCTGTTAAAACTGAAGTAGTCACTTACCAAAAGCACTTACATACATTACAGAAGTAATAAAAAGCTAATGTCTCTTCATTTATTTATCTTCTGAAAGATGGCTTGAGTGCTAGCTCACTCAACACTGGGAGGTATGAGTATCTCTCAAGTATGGATATAGATAAACACATATATTATTGCTTATTACTGATAAATGTACATGACTGCAATAGGAGCAGCAGGGCTCTCTGTGCAAATGGGAAAGGGCCAAGACTTTGAGGAGAAGTCACTCTGGTCAAAAGGGCTTGAGGCAATAGAGCAAGAACAGTCTGATCCTACTCACGAATGGAAAAAGCATCACCATGTGAAACACACACCTTCCACAGCTCTGCAGCCTCCCATGCACCCACTTCCCACATACAAAGCACTGTTGTTGACAGATAATAAATTATAGCTCCTCAGTGTTGACTCCTATTCAGAGTTCATTCAGCTTTTTATGGGTGATCCTATTTTCCCATTCATAATGTTAACAAATCATCACAGTGTTCAGACAACCGTGTGATGTCAGGAAACTATCTGAAGTTTTCAAAGCAGAGACTACAAAATAACCATAGCTGCATGCCAGTGGGGTGTTTCTTCTCTCTGGTTTGGGAAGCGGAAAAGCAGGAGTTGGCCATGGATTCACTGTTATCTCAGCAAGGGGAATGCTATAGGAGAACCAGAGATAGTGAGTTCTTCTCTGTGAAGTAAATGTTAACAATAGATTTCAGTAGTTATTTTTTAAATAGTTTTAGTTAGTTAGTTAGTTAGTTAGTTAGTTAGTTAGTTAGTTGAGATGTGATACAGACTAGTGCAAGGTTTCAACTTTCCCCCAGCTGTAGTTACAAGAAGTCTGGAAAACAAAGCCTGAGGGCCTTACATTTTTGTTTTTTACTGACAAAATCTAGCTCACTGACCATTTTTCCAGTGGTTCACCACTTTGCCCTTGAGAATGTAGTTTAAAGAAAGATTTTTTTTTTTAATTACTTCATGCTCTGCAAGAAGTCAAAATGGCTCCTGAAGTTCCCTAGCCACTGTGTGCCAATCTAGAGAGCTGCTAAGCAGCTGCAGTCTAATTAAATAATCAGTGAGACAAATCCTTTTCTGATTTACTTCCTGTGGAAGTTGGCTGAAATTTTGGAGTTGTGAAAGATGTAAATCAGGGCAGGGTTTGTCAAAATCCTTTCCATGTCATTTTTAGAGGTCTTAAATCAACAGCTTCTCTGCCCTTGCAGAGACCTGCAGGGCACACCCATGGGTGCTTGCAGCACTGCTCAGGTAGGGGGTAGTTTCTGTGTTTTCTCCTTAGCTCAAGCAAAAATGCCTCTTCACATCTTTCCTCTTAAGAAGATACTTGGAAGCACTAAAATATTAGTAATGATTTCCTGGGCCACTGCTGAAATCTGGCACCAAGAGACTGGCTGCCCTCATGTTTCCTATGAATCTCATTTTCTCTCTCCACCCCAGTGCCACTGTCCATCCCAGTTCACCTTCCCTGGGCTTCACAGAGGGACCAGAAGGTCTGACTTTAGTCACAGTTGCCCACTAAGTTTTCTTGCATCTTTAGCAGTGACTCATGAGACTCTGGACAAAAAAAATCCCTCTTTGTCAATGCTCATAGAGAAACAATATTTCCTTCATCATCATTCTAAGGGCACTTGGTCATTCTCTATCCTTTCTTCAATGAGCTGCACCCCAAAAACTTACCCGTCACATTCCCATCTTGATGAGCTGCTCTTTAGCACTCCTATTTCAGCAGTCTGTCTGTCCCATATCAGATTTAATTAGAAGGTCTGTAAACTGTTACCTCCACATCACCTCTACAGAGAAACAATAACACCAGGCATATTTCATGGGAAGGAGAGTTTTGCTATTTTTTTCTATATGAAAGGATCAGCTTTTTGAGAACAAGAACCAGTCTGGATCTTCCAACTATACTCTCAACTGTGACTAGGAAACAGATTATACTATTCTGTCACCAGAACACATCATAACATCTGTGGTCGTATTAGGTGGTTCCATGAAAAGTGGGAAAACAAAATGAAACAAAAAGACTTTTTATACGCAGCAATCTACTATTTGATTTCAAGACTACAGAAACATTTAATCTCAGCAATGCCAAAATGTTTTGCAGAGATAAGGTAATAATATCTCAACTTATGTGATGCCTTTGCAACACTGTAAAAAAATATATATTGGCATGTGATAGAGAAGTCTAGGCAAAACAAATCTGGAAGATAGTCAGAACAAAGCATTTTTGGCTTATCAAACAAAATGAGGGGAAAAAATCACTTTGATTTTTCCCTGTCATATTTTGTGAAAACTGACATATTCTTACAAACATTTCTGTTTAAATTATTGTGAGGTTTTTTGTGGAAACATGATGGATCCAAGCTTTTCCATAAGTCCTACTAATGATTCTCTCTTATCTTGTAGGTCAGACATAATAATCTTTTGATTAACTGTGCCCCACATGGAAAATGAGGACAGAAGCATGAATTAAATCTATTATCTAACGGAAAAAGATCCAGGGAAATGTGAGGAACCCAAGAGCAATAGGTTTTCTGGGACTCTTCTGCTGAGACGACGGGTTACTGGGTGCTGGAAAAGCTGCAGTTTCTATCTGGCCATAGATGAAGCATTTCAAGAACTGGATAATTACCTAAAGTGGTCAGCTATTGAATTTTTTTATTTCCCATTGGTATGAAAAGTAGGCACGTACTCTTTGCCAGGCAGAACAGCAATCAATAGGTAATGGAGAAGTAATTTGTCTGATGACATCAACTGGATGCCAGTCCTTCAGCACCTCTATTAATAAATGTCATGTATCCATGCCAGGAGACTTGAGATGACATTGAGCTTTGAAGTCATGGTATTGACTATGAAATATTCCTAAAATAATGTCTCAATCAATCTATATTTCCAGTTTCCACATGAGATTCTAGATCAGATTTGCTTCTCAGTTCCATTACCCGTAGTTCAGAGCAACTGCACTGGCTAACTCCAGTCTGAAATGAATGTTGCTGAAGGCATGAATTTGGTTCACTGAATAAGTATCAGATGGAAGTTTAATTCTTTGCAAATTTCTAGCAGGGCTCTCAGGGTAAATGAACATCTCTGTGCTGAAGCCAAATAGCTTACCCTGGAGATCTACATGTCTTGGTCAATATTCTCCAGAACAGACTGATCCAGTGATAGCTTTCACCTCCTTAAAGCAGTTCATTCACTTTCTAAACGTAATTTAGGGGTCTGGTTTTAAGCCTGGATTCTGTTTTAACCATGCACATCTTCAGAGAGCAAAGACCTCTCAGGTCACGGGAAAGGGGAGCAGTAGCATCGAACAATTAACAACCTTAAAGGCAGAGAAGCCCTTTCCTTACCTGGGGGACTAAAGAGTTCTGTGATCCTTCCCTGTCATCTTCCTCCTCATTCCATCACTCCTCACCTGAGATCTTGGAGGCAACTTTGCCAAAGTGACTCCTGCTTGCAGGAGCAGTTGCAGTAGCTGCAATAGCTGTGAACCATCTGCTTTCTCTTTTTCCTGTGGAATAGACTGAACTTTACCACCTGTCACTTGTGTCTTTACTCCAGCTCTATATGCCAAACTTTTCCTGTTTCTTCCTCTCAGTTGTATTTCACACCCACAGTTCTAGCTCTTTTCTTCACTGGGATTTCTTTTAAAGCCTCTTGCCGCTCATGAATTCTTTTGGTTGTTCCTACACACTGTAATCATATACATTGTTCCACTGTTTATTACTGGTATTCTCTTTAAATTCAGTTATGCAGATTGGCTCTTTCAGGGAGCCAATTCTTCTATCACTCTGGGATCTGCAGTTGTGAAATGAATGGACTCAGAGACTGTTGATTTTGACAACTTTGGGACAGGCCATTGATGCTGAAAAAAAAAAAAAAAAAATCTTGTCCAATGGCAGCTATGCAATAGTGCACCCTCAGAAAACTCTCCCGAAAGGCATAGATATAGATTTAAAAGAGAACCCTTGTAGAGGGGTGAAAGTCTTCTCATGGCTCCAGCAGGAGCAAGATCAAGGCTGCAAATTAAGAATGTAGAGATGTGATTGTGTCAAACTGTGTGTGACAGCACCCATTAACAGTCTGTTGCACTCCAAAATCTGATGCAATTCAAAATGAACTGAGCAGATATAACACCCAGCACACTCCCAGAGTCTCAAAGGAGCTTTGCCTCTGTTCGTTTTGATTTGAAAAGCAATTAGCTAATACAAATTAAGAACAACATTCTAACATTACTGTCTTGGTGTCAAATTTCCACAAGTATTTGCTTTGGTAGTCCTGAGTCCAACAGGAGCTGCACACATTTTGTGCAGTATTTATTAACATGTGTGAAAAAGTCATATTCTTTTCTGAGAGACAGCCCATTTTCCCAAAATACTCGTCATGACTGTTTGTAGATAAGACACTAGGTATTAATAACACAAATTATGCCTTATAGCTAACATTAAATGTATAAAGTAACCTGGGTGTTAGTTGGCCAAGTACC
This sequence comes from Aramus guarauna, assembly GCA_013400195.1. Classification (NCBI taxonomy): domain Eukaryota; kingdom Metazoa; phylum Chordata; class Aves; order Gruiformes; family Aramidae; genus Aramus; species Aramus guarauna. The sequence continues at coordinate 321,840 of VXBL01009105.1, read as the reverse complement.
TCCACTAAAGTGTCCCTTCTTCCAGTTCAGTGAAGTTACACTGCAGTCAGTAAAAGTGGCAGGCATTGGGTATTTCTGAAAATCAGGCTGCCCTTATTTCAAGGAGATATCTCATGCCCTCAACTCACGGTTTAAAATCCCATCACTAAAATGCCATCAGAAATGGAAAAAGACTGGAAGGGCTGGCACCTCCTAAGTCCCTGGCCCAGCCTGCAAGTGACATTGCTATTATTTCCTTCTGCTTGTTTCCTTAACAGGGATGGGACTATTTTTATTTTTTTTCCTTTTAACTACCAAATTGGATGAAGAAAGGAGTTTCAGTGGGAGGGAAATGCAGCTTTATGTGAGTAAAACTCCCTGCAAATTCATATATGTAATTTCCAGAGCATTTTTTGTTATTGTTTCTGCTGAAAAAAATGAAAGGATTTTAGGAATATTGAAATATTGAAGTTTTGTTTCCAAGTTTCACAAATTAATTATTTCCTTTCTAACATGATGGAGCATTTCATTTCAAACAGCTTTCAAAATGAAGCTCTTCAGTTATCACTTTGAAACCACATTCTCCATTCAAAAAACAGATCTAAATTTGAAGAGCAGAAGATAAACAGAAGGCTTTTACAGCCCACCCAAATGAAACTAAACATTTCAAAACAAGTATTATGATCACAGCGTAAATAGATGCCCACAAAAACAAACTCTATCACAACCAAAAAGGGGGCTGGAGAGAGGTCTGCCAAGCCCTACAGCCTGGGCTGTGTGTCTGTGGTGATGCCCAGGACAGTGGAGCCGTGAGGACGGAGCTAAAGTTGGTCCATCTTATACTTCTACTTGCCCATCTCCACTTTCTGGGCCGCTAAACCTCTGCCTGTGCCATGATCTTGCTGCACACCACTCAACACAGCTGTCCTGTAACATTGTGAGTTGTTGTCCTCTCCTGGACAGAAATACAGACAGTCTGCTGTGAAACTCAAGGTCCTCTGCAACTCTTTGCTCTTTAAACCCCGAATCCATAAAGAACATATTGTTCCTGTTGTGGCTGGAATTTAACTGTGGACCGTAGTTTACTGTTTTGAGTTTTGGCCATACCTCAAGGTATGGCTGGAGCAGAGGGTCACTGGTTGCTAACCATTTGTTGGGGTGTTTAGTCTGGCATGTGGGCCTTACTCCTTGTTTTGTATAGCCAGATAACTTAAATAAAAAGAAAGCTGATAGTGCAGTTTAGTTGGTTGGAAACAAATGAGTCTTTCTTCAGCTGGAAGTCCTAGAAGAAGCTGTACCTGGATAGAGACGGATTTCAGTGTGAAAGTACAGGAGCTACACTGCCCAAGTCTAATGACAACCCGCTCGTATCTGAGATGTTGCGTATAATTTGAAACCTGCCTAACTTTTGTAGAGGTCTCACCATTCCCAACAATGAAAAAAGCATTTCTGAAAATGCCCTTTTGCTTCTTTATTTGCCTTAAAACTTTGACAAGTAAGTTAAATCCTTGTGGAAGCTAAAAAAGTATGAGTTTGCATATGTATGAGGAATTATGCCAAAATTATCCCAGTCAAATACTCTGCAACCTGGTTCTTCAGGTGACAAAAGGATGTCAAGTGCTAGTTGTGAAATTTATTGTGTGCCATTGCTGTAGGAACTGGTATGAGTCACTATATGCTAACCTTACTATTAAAAAAACCCAAAACCAAAGAACACACCACGAAGGTGCATTCCTTAGTTTCTGTTTTAATCATAAACTTGCACGCTAGTAAGCACATTTTGTTTTCATACTACCTTTCTCCTCGAAGATAAAGAAATACTTGCATTTTTTTACTAGGTGTGTTCCTATATAAGCTTAAGGCTGGAAAGACACTGTGGTTTTGAGAGGTGCTGATCCCACTTGGCGACAGAATATTCTGGCACACCAGCACTTTTCCAAACCTTTCTCTTTGTGCTCACCAGAGCTAAAATAGAGACATGGAATTGATTTTCCAAGGAAATGGTAAAATGGATTGAACAATTTGCGAACTGTTTGGAAGCAACGAGTGTAACTGTAGTTTTTATTGTCTCAAAAGGATGCGGATTATAACGTGCTGGCAGTGAAATATGATAGCTGTAGAAACAAAATATCCACGAGGATGAGAACACACCTACTTATGGCAAATCTCCATAGTGCCTTTTGCCTGCAATATTACTTGAGCTGATGTTTACTACATCGATTTATTACCCCCCCAGAAAGCATTTTTGGCAAGTTCCTGTTATGTTGTCATCACATTATCCCTAAGAGGGGAAAAGTATCACTAAAAATGGAAGTGCTTTAAAAAGATAGTTTATGATGATCTTTGATGAACTATAGACATCTAGGTAATTCATGTGTTTAATTGCAACTAATAAGATAAGAACCAGAAAAGTTTAGCAATTAAGAGGGATTTTTCCTTTCACTCACTTTGAAAAAAAATCTGCAGTGATAGATCCTATGAGAGCAGAAATGATAAATGAGGAGCTGAAGACATTTTTTTCTTTAGCTTTGTAGTTTGGGATGTTTGAAATATGAGAGACAAAGCAATATTCTCTGCATATTAGATGACAACTTTTCCACCAGCCGAATATAACTGAGGGGAGTGTGCGATGCTACAGTGACCACAGGAGAGGGAATAAACAAAAAGGCACACAGTCTTGTGGCTAATCAAGTCTCAAGATACTCAGTCCCAGCTCTAACACGGGCTCTTTACATGTGACCTTGGATGAAGCACCTGGGTTAAAATTTTCCAACACTCAGATCATCAAAGTCCTTAAATCAGTGGAGTGAGACACCTAAATTATTTTCAAAAATGTATCAATGAAAGTTAAAGAACGTAAGTCCTAGGCTGAGACAACTTGCAGAATTGTCACATTTAGTCTCCTTGTTCCTACTGCCACCTATAGCTCTATCTCATAGTCACTTGTACTATGAGGTCTCATCAGAGCAGGTGATTGAACAGGGACAAGCAAAACGAGGTGGTGATCCTGCTCTGTGCATTACTCTATGCATTAACTGTGCAGCAACACAATCATGTGAGCACTGGAGTCTCAGTTCCCATCTTGTCTTGTGTGCGCCTGGTTTGGTCTTAAAGAAAGTACAAACCCTGACTCAGAACTTCCTAGGTTTGGAGTACAGAAAAGGTCTCTTCTCTCTCCTCCCTTTCCTCTCAGTTTGGGATCTCTGATACTCAATACTACGGAATCTTCAGGCTGAAGGCTTTAACTCATACGGGGCAATTGCAGACTTCATCTTGGTGCCCATTTCCACAAGAACCTTTTGGAATTTCATTATTCTTGCTACCTTGTCACTTCTCACCAATTTGACTGAAACTGGGCAATGGTTCAAGAATTATTACACACAAGTGCCTTATTATGCCTCAGGACAGCATTCTAAATAATAATAATAATAATAACCATAATAATCAGAAGTATCCAATCCAAAGGAGGAATACTTTCAGAGCAAGGAAAATTAGAAGGAAACAATCACACTAATGTAAGTGTTCTGTCATAAACTGATGAAATTGCAAAACAGCAGAGCAATGCTGGTGACTTGGTGGGGATCTGATAAATGTGAACTTGTTCTCTGTGACTAGGAGAAAAGGCTATAAAGAACATTAGACTTCTAATTCTTATTCCATTATGACAGGTCTAATGATAAATAAAAGTGATGTATGTTTTGTCAACTGCCATCAAGATACTTGGGGATTTTCTTAGGAGGTCATGATGGCATAGTATAAGAATAAAGGATATGAAGCATAAAATCCTATCTAACTGCATTCAGATTATCATCTCCAATATCTCTAACCATTTCAAGGTGTTAAAAAAAAAACACCAAAACAAATGCCACACTCTCAAAATGGGAAAAAAACCCCAAACAAATCTCAACCATGAAAGTCTTCCAGGCTGTGTGGCTGAGCTATAGATGTTCAGCAGTATAACAGATACAAATTGATTGCATAGGTCAACAGAAAATCTTGATCAAGGAAACAGGTCATACACAGTGCTGCCCTGAATGGCAACGCTTATGCAGAAGAAGTATCTGATCTTGGTATTGAAGAAGACAGTGACAAAACTTCAAAGGAAGCAGGACTTCAGAGAAAGCAGCACTGGAGCCAACATTACACAAGGCATCAAATTAATTTTTAATAAACTGTTTGTGGATCAATCACTCTCTTAGATTTAAGTTGTCACCAGTGATACACCCACTGCAACAGTGATTCAGATGTACCACAACAGTTATGATTCCTAGAGAAAGCACAAATTCAATGATGTGCTTTATAATGACCAATATAGAGTCCTTTATGTCATAGAGGACTAACTACACATTCTTCTGAGAACTATATCAAATATGCTGTCTATAAGCACAGCCACAGAAGCTATTTCTTATTTGTAGGATCACACAGCAGTATCCTGAATGTGTGTGGGGGAAATGTCTTTTTATATATTTTAAAATGAAAGAATAGTCTAGTCCAGGAAAATGCCTGGTTAGCAGTGATGTGGTCAAACTAAGAGCTGGAGTTAAAACCAGGTTAACAGACTCGCACATTTTAACCTTCACTTGTTGCAATCCATGCTGTACAGCTGCCCTGCTTCCCAGTCTGAGCATGCTCCCGGCAAATAATGAAGAATAATTGCCATTCTGCCTTGATAATTCAATACATTTGCAAAAAGAATAATTTACAGATTATTTTGCTTCCAGGACTTGGAGTTACTCCCACTTGCAAGACTCCCACTGACTCACTGGAAGCAAAATAAAAAGTAAGCAGGAGCTCAAGTTTAAAATGCCTGTCATCCATGAAGATAATATTGGGACTTTTGGGATGGAAGCTGTCTGTGCACTCAAGAGATGGTGGCTGAAGGAACCCCAGGAACATGAGAGGGACACGTTCCCCAGCACCTCTGCTCATTCGTTTTGTTGCAGTGATTTGCTGTGTGTGATCTATAGTAAGTGGAGCTGGCCACTAATTTTCAGTTAACTTTATTTCTTCAATGACACAGTGAGGAAAAGGAGGAAGGAGGAGGCTGGCAGAGGAATCAATTAAGTAGGAGAGTTCTTCTTCCTAGGGAATACAAGAATAATTTATATTTTCTGATGGGGATTTTCAGAATGAAGTACTTCCTTGTGAATCAATATTTTGCAATACCGGCACTATCAATCAGCTTGTTTATTTTCATAGAAACTGCGAAAAAAAAATCCTTTCCAGAATTTTTGAATCAACTTTTTGCAAAATTTCTGCAATTTTAAAACACAAGCTTGTTTCATTTTGAGGTGCAAACAAATATTAAGGCATTGACATCTCTCTCAGTATGGAAATTCCCTTCTCCACATAGCTGTGGTTTAAAACCTTTCTGCCCCTTCTTCCTCTACTCTTCCAAATACAAATGGAAATATGAACTCAGCTATGGAAAGCTTTTGCTCTTCTCATTGCTGTTCATGATAAAACCCAGCAGAAGAAACAAATAAAGGAAAACATTTTTATCTCAAAAAAAGTTCACTTGACATTTTCTCTTAGGTACTTGTGTCAAATCCTTTGCACTCCTACCTGACAGCTATTCATGTGGCACCTCAAATGGAGGTGAATTTGTTGTAAACACTCTCAAATGTTATTTTCAAAGTCAAACTGTTTCTTTTTAATAAGATACAAGACACACACACACAGACACACACAGAGAATACCTGGACACTCTGATTCCCCATGACAAACCTCTGTAAATACTTCTACAATGTAAAAAGCCTAAATATCTTGGAGAGACCTTGGGCTTTAAGCTTAAGAAATCCCTGCTGCAAAGGTAAGCTTATGCAAGGGCTCAATTCTGGCTGGTGCTGAACCTGTCACTCTGATCTGATGAGGCACATAAGCGCGTGCATAAATTCAAGTATGTCGATAATCACACTCCCAGACTAAAGCTCAGGCTGAAGTTATTCTCAGAGCAGGATCAAGTGCTGAGTACCTAGCAAAGCAAAGTCCCAAGTGACATTGGGCCTTAATTTCTTCACAAATTACTGCTCTGAGATGTATGAACTAAGGGATACTTCTTTTCTTTTCTTTTCTTTTCTTTTCTTTTCTTTTCTTTTNTTTTTTTTTTTTTTTTTTTTTTTTTTTTTTTTTTTTTTTTTTTTTTTTTTTTTTTTTTTTTTTTTTTTTTTTTTTTTCCAGACATCTATTCCCCCTTGGCAATCTCCTCTTGGAAGCAGAAGGAAATCTCATCCAAAAGGGATTCAGGTGGTTTAGACTATGCCATATAGATGCAAATCCCCTGTGACCTTTTCTGTGTCTCTTGGCAGTTTATAACGAAAGTGCCCCTAACTTGTCTGTTAGGGTCTAGAAGAGAGGTCTACAGAAAAAATCAGATTTGGAAGACATCTCTGTATGTTCCTCTGGTCCAATACCGTGCATGAAGAAAGCCTCCTTCAAAATTATACGGTGTTTCTTAGGGGGTCATCCAGGTAGGTTTTTGAATATCTCCAAGAATGGGCAGTTTGCAACCTCTCAAAGCCCCTGCTACACTGCTTGGCCTCTTAGAGGCTTAGTCTTCATGCTTCTGGCTCTGATCACCTTAGGGCTGCACTGCAGGACTCTGTTCAGCCTTTTAACATCTTTCTTGCACTGGCAGCTCTTACACTCAGGTCTGTGGATCAATCCCCACCAGATATGTATAACCTTTGGAAAAGTCATCCTGTGTCTCATTTCCCTCCTGTACCCAGCATGGATGGTGCCCAGGCTAACACCAAGCCTGGCAGCACTGCACACTGGTCACATCCATACATGGTGCTTTCTCTCCATCTCCCTGTCTGCAGTGTGGTCATGTCTCTGAGGGTTAGCTCACCTGTATAGCAGAAAGTACCTCAAATTGCTCAACATTTTCTGTGTGGTGACACCAGGCACAGAGAGGAGGGTGAGATGCTGTTCTGTAGTCATACCTGCCACCAGGCAGTCATGTACTCATGCTAAAGGGGTGATCATGACCTCATATCCTACTGAAGAGGGTTTAGCAGCGTCGTATTTTCCAAGGGTGGGAGTGAACATGAATGGTTCCCAGGGAGCAACTGTTAAACCTGCAGACTGCTGTTCCCAGTATCTTCAGGTCTAGAGGCTGCTGAGATACTAAGAGAGGGAGATGAAAACAAAGAATGTATGAAATATCTTTCAAACACAGTTTCAGAGAATGATTTCACATGCTTTGAAGATAAATAGACTCCCTCCTAATTAATTAATCATATTAATTTCTTGAAATAAAAAATACTCATGAAATATCTGGATTTATCCTGGGTTTTTTGAAACTGTGACTTGTCTGCCATTTCAGTATTCCTGGAACATATGGATTCAAAACAGCTTTGAAACAAATAGATGGTGATCTGAACCTGATCAGTACAGCCAGCTGAGCACAGACTGTGAGATGCAAATGATTTTTGTTATTAATTCCAAATTCATTATACAACTTCGATTCAGTTTGACGTCTAGGTGGAAATGATTGTCTTGTATGGAGGAGAGGTCCTGAGTTGGACCCCAGAAGGTCTGATGTGCAGGCCTACAAAAGGCTCCCAGCGTCACCTGAACCAATTCATTCATGGTTCTCCTCCAGTATCCACATGCAATCAGTGGAAAGTCTTGATGTCTGCACCCCATCTGCCTCCTCAGTAACTTCCCTATGTGGGGGTCTATTCCTCTACACAGGACTCCTGTGAGCTTCTCAATTTTATCCCTTCCTTGCCATCTCCCTCCTCCATCCTGAGAGAGCTTCATGCTCAAGGGTTTTGAAACCTCACCCATCAGGACTTAAGCCAATCTCTTGTGATTAGAGGCCGGTATGGGGAAGTACATTGGCCTATCTGTCTCCTGCCAAGCTCTTTGGCTTCCCTCTGAAGCACTTCCTATGGGTCGGTGCAGTGGCAGGGTAATAGACAAGGAGGATTCCAAGTTTGGTTTCAGGTAGCAAGGTTCCTATATTAGGTTCTTGTATTCCCTAAACTATATGATTTGCCTTTTTTACTAAGATCAGGGGACTTTGGCATGTAGAAAACATCTTATGAGGTTTATAAAACATTGTGTAAAATTTAGCTAGAAATTTATCCCACTAAGCAATAATGGTAAAGCACTGTGTGTGAAATTTAAGCTTTTAGAGAGAAGGGGGTTTATTTTAGAATCTGTACTCTCCTTACAAATCCAAAAGCTGATACAATGGTGTGAACTAGAAAATGTTCCTTGACGGTGAGCCAAAACATACAGTTTCAAAAGACTTTTTTTGAGATAAAAATTCTATTTCCTGTATTTGATAACATTTGATTGGGATGGTTATTATTATTTATTATTTTCACAGCACCAAAAGGTGTGGTGAGTGGTTGCAAAGGAGCAAGGACAGGTCAAATCCTTTAACTAAAAAGAGCATTTGATCCATGGATAGGAGTTAATGTCCACATTACATGATGGCAGGCCATTTTTCAAACTTTGTTATTTTTGAAATATGATTATTCCAATCGTAATTTCTATGGAGCAATTTTTTAATATTTTTTTTTTATTTTCTGGTCCTTAAGAGTAGGAAGCTACCTTAGGAGATGATTGATAATGTATGGGAGGGAAGAGAAACAATTTAAAAATGAGAACTATCTGGAATTAAACATTAAACCAACTCCCAATAAGAATAATAGAGCTGTGCTCAGTGGTAAACACCAGCATTTTGGGAGAGCCCAAGGACATGAGAGGTCTTTAAGAGCATCCCTCCAAAAAAACACCAACTTTGTTCAAACATTTATTTTGGCTCCCAAATAAAATAGAAAAATATGGCTCCAAACTAGCGAAGCACAGCTGTGCTACTGCTGGAATTGTACTAGTTAGACAGTTTTTGGGTCAGTGTCCTGTGCTGTCCTTTCTAGCATGCTCGCTGCCCTTCTCAGCAGGTCTGGAGGGAGGCAGGGGCAGCACCCCCAGCAGAGCTCACACGCCCTGAGGATCCGTGCGTCCCTCTCCCTGCCCATGTTGTTTGCAGAGCTGGCCCAGCCCGGCTGCTCTGAGTTTTGTGGCTCTAACGCTTCTCATTCTTCTCCCCTCAGACTGGAAGGAACAGCCCATAGCAGTGGACAGCCTCAGGGTATGAAAAAACTTTTCATCTTGGGAAACCCATGCCAAGGACCATTCTCAGTCATGGTATGACAGTTATTAACATCATTACCATGGATTACAGCTGCAGCCAGAACGAACAGATGCAGAGCAGCGTGCCAAACTACGTTACGTGCATTACAAAGACACTCCAGCCTTTCGCACACAGGCACTGCAGGAGGGGTAGCTCCCCAATGGGACTCCTAAATTTCCGTTTCGGCCACTGGACAATAGCGGATCATTACGCACTGGGCATTTGTGGAAGTGCAGCTTCCCACACGCACACGAGCCCAAGGTAAAAGAGCTATGAGTGATACTTGGTGCTCCTGCCCCTTGTGGCTCCTGGGCTGCAGAAATCTGTTCCTCGGGTTTTATTCAGACAGTTTTACACTCTTTTATGGAGTTGCAACGTTTTATTACAGAAACATTCCTAAAGAAAGCTGATTCTAATAGCTCCCTCTCTGGTAGGAAAATTATTTTTTTTTACCAGTTTTATAGCTCTTTAAATAAACACTGCCTCATACTTTTCCATCGCATGTATCTCTTAACTCTTAATTACACTGAACTTCTCTTGACCTCTTGCTCAGGAAGAGTGGAAACAAACAGGTTGCTGAGCAACGTGTGACCGGCTTGTCACAGCAGTGCTAACAACTTTGCGGTCATGGTGCAACTCTTCCTGCTGCCTCCCCGCCATTTAGTGCTCCATGTCTGCACTGAGAAGTACTGTATCACAAGTTTCATGGCAAATGCAGCTGAGGGAATGCACTGAAGCCGTTTCAGCTTCAAATCGCAGGGCCAAATTCAAACATGAGAAGAGTTTCTTGTGGAGTTAAGCAAGCCCAAGGCGGGGGTGCACAAATGGACACCAAGTGATATCGCTGTGAGCCATTAAGGAACGTTGGATGAAACATCATATGGCAACACTGAGTGGGAAGGCATGGTCTTTGTATAATACCATAGTGAGCTGTCCTCATTAAACATGAATGTATGTCAGTTCTTAAAACCTGAAATAATTTTTTCCTCTAGAAATCAGATTCTTCCTACTGAAGTCTACCGCAGAGATATTTTTCTTAACTACTAGTGTCCCTCTTTAAGATGACAAACTTCATCTACTTTCACCTAAAACTATTCTTGGAAATGGCCAAACATTTGGACAGTTTCAGTCAAACACTAAGATACTAATTTGTGAGTTTTCCTGATAGCAAAAGGTGGTGTTAACAGTAAGAAATACTTGCCAAAGCTTAATTGTTCTGGGTGCAGTCTGAGGAACATTTACAAAAGCCTGACAGAAGCTGGTCCATTTCCATCATGTGGGACATGAGCTCAGAGCTGCACATTCCTCTGAAAGGTGCTCCAGCACCCGCAGACAAATAAAGGTTAGTTACCCTGTCTTACACTGGGATCTCTGGTCTCCCTATCTTTAGACAACCAAGCTAAGAATGAATGCGGCAACTTTTGCAGAAGTGCAGAGAGCAAAATGTGGACAATAAGGAGCACCAACAATCCATAGTCAACCAGGCTTTACCCCAAGAAGAGTTAGAGCAAGAAAATGGGAATGATTACAGCTGTGCTTTCCTTCCAGCTCTATTACTGATTCAGGGCATGAATTGGTCCTGAGCTTCTCTTGCCCCACGTTCCAGCTCACCTACAATAAACAGATATAACCCGACAGAGGAGCTGTAGAGCTCAGGCCTTTAGCATTAGTCAAGTCCTCATGGTTAACCAGCTGGAAGGTGTGGGAATTAATACTGTAGTCTTTTTTATGAAAATTCGTCAAATGTGTCCAGCAAAGGAGGGGGAATTTCTGTGGATGTCCATCATTTCTCACAAGTCAGATCATTTAGATCATTTACATTAAGGTGTTTAAATGCAGAGTTAGCAGCCCAGTTTCAGCCACCTGGCTTTGAACCCTTTAGCCAACAGGAATTTAAAGGAAGTGCTGAGCACACCTACACAACAGCAGCATATTGTTATCCCAGCCTTTGAATTTTCCAACTATATTCTTCATGTGCAACACAGAAATTGAAGAAAAGCTATCTGCACAGACAATTACTGTTTGTATAATTTCAGGACACAGCCAAATTGATGTGACCAGAAAGTCAAAGAACAATATCCTCCTAAAAGAAGGAAGAAACAGGTAAAGCAAATACCAGGTATGTGGTGGGGTGTCTTACCTGCCACCAGGCTCTTCAAGTGACTGGTACACAGTGGTAAAATACTCTAAGTCTTTTGACATGACATGTCCTGAGGCTTCTCTCCCTCTTGATTGCACACCCAATGGCTGTTTGCCACTTCTGTCATGTAAGGCAGCTCTTGCCAGCCACCACTACCTTTTTTAGCCCAAGTAAAATGCACTCAGGCTTCCTCCATGCAGCTGTGCAATGTGCAGCTTGCTGCTAATTTGAAGGGCACCCCTCCTCCTCCTCCCTTGATGATCCAGGAATACAGCAGTGAAGTGCCTTAATGGTAGCATCAAATAGCCTCATGCCATACATTTTTAATTTCTACAATGGTCCTTGTTAGAGGTTCAGGGTTCTGAAAACAAGTGTAAAACGTTGCTAAAATGGATGAAAAGATCTTACCTAAAAATAAACTATCATCCAATTCATGCTGCATCACCCCAATCAATTACTGACACTTTTTCTGGAAACTAATATGGCTGTATTACTACAGTATCCAAAGACCTGGTAATCATGAAGGATTTTTTGGCGTTGTACCACCCTAAACATGTAGTAGTGTAAAATACCATTGATGTTTGAAGAAAATGTGCATGGACAATGCAAGCTCTTAACACAGGCATTGAGATCATGTACAGTCTCAAGAGGATTATGAACTGCCACCATGCCAGACGTCATAACTCAGCTCTGATTGTCACGAATGTTTATCAAAATTCAATATCCAGATCTGGGGCATGAGGAAGATGGTTTAGTTGTCAGAAGAGTCAATCCCAAGAAGCCTTCTCCCAACCACCTAGAGACAACCTTTGCTTCTCTTGCCTCTCATACTCTATCTGCAGAGCGGTTGGGCTTGATCTCATCACAGTCAAATAGGAAATGTAATTAAAGGCTCCTTTTGAGTACCTACCACTCCAGAAGTCCTCCTGCAGGAACTTAGAATGACTAGTTGCAAAGCTCCATTTTGCTTCTTTCTTTTTCTGCTAACAGATGTCAAGCCACTATTTCTAATCCTGCCCCTCCATCCAGGAGCAGAACAAAATGTGTTATTCTTCTGAGCTTCATGAGAACCTTTTGAAGTGGACGGCACTTTATTTTACAAAGGAAGAAACTGAATAGGTGATGCAAACTGTTCCAGGGCTGAGCTTTAACACAAATGTTTTGATCATCATTTGCTGTTATTCCCATTGCCCCATGCCCCGGGGCTGTGGAGGTATCGTGGTCCTTTATCTTGTGCTGATCCCTCCATGCTGCAGAACACAACAAACCTGGTATGCTGATTCAGAAGAGAGCTACAGGTTTACACTGGAAGCTTTCAAAAAAATTAGGATGTTATCCTGGGCCATGGTAAGATTGTTATCTCTAATAATGTCAAAATTATCTTATTTCATGTATTTTCAAAGCTTCTGTATGAGCTACATAAAGCTGAAGCTAATCTCATTTGCTTGAAGTGCATTCATTAGCAATGCAGAGACAGATCAGAGCTGTATCACATGTTCCTGTGGTTCCATTAGGATTCATAGTGAAGGGCTGATCAATAACTACTGAGCTCTTAGGGCTGCCATACAGAGAGAAAAAAATAATATATAATCTCTTAAAGATCTTAATTAGGCAAAACCAAAATTATTATGTTAATAACCCAAAAGTATTTAATATTAATCTAGTTGCAACAACTTCTTCATTAATCACTGAGTGTATAAAAGCAGGTGATAGCTGATAAAAGAAGCAAAGTAGGCAGCATCTGGCAATGGGATCTGTCTGGCAGTTTGTTTCCTTATAAACACTAAGCTGCGGGATGTTTTGTCTTTATTTCCACTGAGCTTGATGTTCAGAAACTCTTGGTGCTCAGAAACTCTAAATGGGGCAATATTTTAAAAAGACACCTATTGCAAGCATCCAAGGAAATGCTTTTGAGTGTCTGGAGGCTTTGTGTAGGTCAGCGGGTCTCAACCCCTTCCATGCTTTGAATTCATCTCTCCAAAAGGAAAAGTTTCAACAAATACTTTGTCTCATCACCCTTCAGCTGATCTGCCTTGCATTTTCCTTGTTCCTTTTGCTGTATAGCCAGAAAGATAGAGAGAAAAAGAGAGATGGGGATTTTCCCTGTGATCTTTGGATCAAGACTTCATCATCTAAGTCCTTAACCTCATTTGATGATGTTGCTAATTAATTTGATGCCTACATTTGAACAGAGCAGATGTTATGCCCTTAATGAAAACACTTCAGCCTAGAGATGTAGAGAAAAGAGCAAGACATAAAAGCATCGGCAGAGCAGTTAGATCTAGCATCCAGCTTGTGACTTCTGAGGAGCTAAAGTTTTTACATTTAAGGCTTATATTATACTAGGAAGTAAACCAAAGGGTTACCAGGCTGGGCGTGGTGAATGGCAGCAAAAGGCCCAGTGGTAGAAAAGGGTTTTTGAGAAAACAGAGTACAGATGTAATATGGAGGGAAGAAAGAGGAAAAACCTGCTCCCTTACGGCTGCCTCCCTTATCATATGGCAGAAACAACCACTTTGCACTGAGTGGTACCAAAAACCTTCTCCTTTGGAAATCACAGTGACCACATTCAGTAAGCAGAGACACGAGTAACTGACTACCATTCCTCAGACAAACCTGATTTGCTGCAACTATTTCCTCTGAGATACCTCCTTTAACAGGGTTTGGACAGTGTGAGGTCTCTCATTACTGCTGCCTTCTCCTTTTGCCCACCGATGGTTCGGTCTCCAACCAGGAAGGAGTGACACAGTCCTCCACTGTGGGTGTAAAGCACCTGCTCTGACGTTCCCTTGATGCTGGCAAGAAATAAGCACCTAGACACCTGGCAACTCTGTGTGTCTAATTTAGTCACCATCTCCATGATGTTTCCACACTTGTGTTACCGACTTTCTGAAATTATGTCCATTACATACAGAGACTGACATTTTCTAACAGCTTTGGCAATCAACCCCAAATATTTCACTGGACTGTTTTTTTCAAGAAACCATGCAGATGAGGTGCCTGTGAGGCTTTTGCAGTTGGGCATCCAGGTAGCAATCACCAAATACCTTTGACATGGTAACCGTAAAGCCAGTCACATAACAGACCCATAAAGACTTAAAGGCAAAAAGTAACAATTCTTCTGAAATTTCAGCCAGCAAGCAAGGACAAAATGAAGTCCCCTTTTTGTCATTAAGGAAAAAACCTATATATTCATAAAATGGAGATGTGCATTGTTATATACTGCAGAGTACTGTTGCTCTCAGACAGAGGGGACCCTGATTTTCAGAAATCAGTTTTAAAAATATTAATATAAAAATATGAATCCTCTCCATAGACTAACAAGTCAGCGTACACTGGTTACTTTATAGCAGCCAACTTGTGCTCATGCTTTTAGTCCCCAGTGAATATAACTTAATGTGTTCCTTTTTCATTTTGTGCGTTAGCCCAAAATCCCTCACATTTACTGTCAGGTCCCCTAAAAGAAGCTCACGTACCTAGGTAGTGATCATGAGGCAGCTGACACACAGTGATTTACTACTTCCCAGTAGTGCATTCATACATCAAAACCTTTCCATTGCTAAACATTAGGAAGGACAGGCACATCAGAGCTATCTCACTGTAGTTAATGTACCACTGGGCCAGACTAAACTATTTTTTCCTGCGATAACTTGAAGCATTTTTCCAAGGTGGTGTTCTAAGCACATTCAATTTCATCATCGCCATTTTCACAAAGACTAAATTTCTGTTGGGAGGTATTTTTTACCCCTATTTGATATCAGGGCTGAAAAGGCTGCAGGACTGCAGAACCTTGACTTTTTGGATGAACATCTAATTTCCGGTTTCCATAGGTGACATAGTAACAACTAAAAAATAAGGCACTCAACTTCTATTGACCTCAACAGACACTGAGCTATGACTTCTTCATAAAAATGTTAACCTAGATCAATTTCCCCACCTCACCGCTAAAACAGGATCTATTCAGAAGCATGGTCTATAGGACAGATCTGTCAGTGTCCTGGTTTCAACTGAGATAAAGTTAATTTTCTTTCTAGTAGCTGGCATAGTGCTGTGTTTTGGATTTAGGATGAGAATAACGTTGATAACACACTGATGTTTTTAGTTGTTACCAGGCAGTTGTAGTGCCTACACTAAGCCAAGGACTTTTCAGCTCCCCACACCCTGCCAGGTGCACACGGAACTGGAGAGCACAGCCAGGACAGCTGACCCAGGCTGGCCAAAGGGATATTCCCAGCCATAGAATGTCGTGCTCCAGATAGAACTGGGGAAGCGAGCCGGGAGGTGGGATCAGTGCTTGGAAACAGGCTGGGCATTGGGGTTTTTCACAGGTGATGAGCAATTGCATTCGTGCATCACTTGTTGTTTATCATCATCATCATCATCATCACCATCACCATCATCTTTTGTTATCCTATTAAATTGTCTTTATCTCGACCCATGAGGTGGGGTTTTTTTCATTCTCCTCCCCATCTGCACTCACAGGGGTGAGCGAGCGGCTGCGTGGTGCTCAGTTACCAGCTGGACTTAAACCATGACAGTCAGTTAAAGCATGTATACGTTCACATCTGCAACTTTAGCTTGTACTGTCAGCTACCATGAAGGTACACACAACAGCAGTGTCAGAGATCTGCTTATTTAGCCATCTGTGCATGCAGTGGGGGTACATATGCAAGAAGCAGCATAGGTCTCACTCGCCTTGCATCCCTGCCTGTTTGGCCTTCCCAAGTTAGGACACAAGAAATAATAACTCAGCTCATTTCAGCTCAAAGTTATTGCATTTTCTGTGGTAGTTAGAAGAGTGTGAATAAGCCACATCAGAAGTAAAAGCTACATAAGAAGTATATACATGAGAAGTATATCTGATTAGGAGATGCAAATTTTATTATAATTTACAGTACTGCTTGTTCAGGAAGGATTATTGTGAACAGTAAATAACATTTCAATTTTTATAACTGTCATAAACCAATAGGCCTGAGCCTCGATCAGCATAGTGCCACTTATTCTTTCATGGTATGTTTTCTAAATAATCTGCCAACCTTGCTGTCAATACATAATGAGTGATTTTTCCATCACTCAGAGAAGAGGTACAGTTTGTTGGGTTCATAACTAATATCTTCATTTGGACAGTGCTTGAGTTTATACCCTCACTGTCCAGGAAGGTTTGTTTCCACTTGTAGCAGCCTGATTTGGATCAGGCTCTGTCACCTTAGAAATCCAACTTGTTACCAAAAGCAACAGCTTTGCTTCCTTTATTTGTATTAGATTTGCCTCCTTGAACAAAAAGTTTGATCTTATGTATATTGCTAGCGTGTTTCTCATGAGACTCAAGCATCTACTGGTTTGCATTGGTTTACACAATGCGATGCCAGAGAAACACATCTTCTGCAAAGGTACGGATAGATACCTTGTGCAGGGCGGTTGAAGAGACACCTCTATATGCAGTAGTTGGAAAGATAAGTGGACTAGCAAAGTTATATATGGGCAAGTCATCTGAAGCTGAAAAGGTACAAGCAGCAAATTAATGAAATCATTCACATTTTGTCATGTCCACTGAAAGATACGTCTGGCTTTGGGGCTTTTCAGGGGTTGTACACCAAGCCAGCTGGAACTGCTTACCTAGAGCAGAGGCTCCTGTTAGAAAATGATGATCAGCCTGAATTCACTTTGTGAGCCTCTATGGCAGGAATGGCTGATGAACAACATGAGAACAAAAGCAAAAGACTAAAGGAGTCTGGAGTACCAGAATGTGTTGAAACCCACTAGAAACATAGATGAACTGTGATTTATTGTATCTGAAGGCAGTGCATGGCAGTAAAAGAAATAAAAGGGAGGTGAAGGAGAGGAAAAATCTCAAAGGAATAGAAAATATGGGTGAAAGATCCCAAGTGTCCCACAATTCCTACCCTACAGAAGTTGTCTTTGCCCTAAGGTGACAGGTAAAAGAAGAGCTAGAAAGGCTTATTGCACTTGGAGACTGAGCTATTGTTCTCACACTATGGTAAGTAGGCCACAAGAATAAGTAGTCTGCACGAACACCATGCCACACTTAAATTGTTTTGTGATATATCATACTAGCCAGAAGAATAAATGGATTAAAGGCCAAATTAGTCACAAGCCATATTAATGGGCAGCAGGTCTACTGGCAGCTACTAAATGCAAAGGTTAAAATGTGTTTAAGGTTAAATCCTTTGCAATTCCAGGACCTCTTGTTATTTCCTGAAACTTGCTGGACAGGTAAGACTTCAAATTGATCTCAGGCAACAGCATTTCCATGGGCTGCAGCCTACAGCATCTTTCTGGTGATGGATTGCAATCATGCATCTGTTCCCATTTGTCGTGGTTTAACCTCAGCCAACAAACTAAGCCCCACACAGCTGCTCACTGACTCCCCCCACGGTGGGATGGGGGAGAGAATCAGAAGAGTAAAAGTGAGAAAAGTCGTGGGTTGAGATAAAGGTAAAGCAAAAGCCACACACACAAGCAAAGCAAAACAAGGCATTCATTCCCCACTTCCCATGGGCAGGCAGGTGTTCAGCCATCTCCAGGAAAGCAGGGCTCCATCACTTGTAACGGTGACTTGGGAAGACAAATGCCATCACTCTGAATGTGTCCTCCTCCTTCCTTCTTCCTCCCCCAGCTTTATATGCTGTGCATGACGTCATATGATATGGAATATCCCTTTGTTCATTGGGGTCAGCTGTCCATGCTGTGTCCCCTCCCAACTCCTTGTGCACCCCCAGCTACTCGCTGGTGGGGTGGGGTGAGAAGCAGCAAAGGCCTTGGCTCTGTGTCAGCACTGCTCAGCAGTAACGAAACCATCCCTGTGTCATCAACACTGTTTGCAGCACAAATCCAAAGCACAGCCCCACACTAGCTACTGGGAAGGAAATTCACTCTGTCCCAGCCAAACCCAGCACACCATTCCATTAGACATGCCTTCTGTCTTTGATACCCTTGATCAAGAGATTTTTTTTCTCTGACTTTTTTGGTTCCCAGTGGGTCTAAAGAGATTTGCTCCCTCCTCACTTTGGGAAGTTCCTGGAGTTGCATGAAGAGCATCCACCTGTCCAGGTGCAAATGCAGGAAGAGCAGCAATGCTTTTAAAGAAGCAGGTTGTGAACCCAGCTCTGCTTCTATGGCTACTTCATCCCTCACTTGCTCTTTTTAATTTTGGTCCACCCCATTTCAGCTGACACTGATTTGATCCCAAATGTTCCACATTGAAGCAGGACTGTTATGCAGCTCCTGACAGATCCTTCTGCCTGCAGTCACTTCTGCTGCCCCAGTCCTGCCTCCACACAAGCATGTTACTGATGGACAGTTTCAGTGCATAAAACTCTTCTTAGTTTTGGACAGTCATTTTCAGGGAAAATAGAGACACTGGAAAACCTAGGAAGCGTCGTAGTAGAATATAACTGACACTGTGCAGATGAGCAAAATTTTTCATTTTAAACATGAGGCACATATACTAATCCCCCTGCCCTGTGTCTGTCTTTTGGTGTTCCCAACTTGTTGCCTTTACTGCTTAGAGCTCGGAGGTAAAATGTAACGCATCACTTTGAACCTCCCCGTGATAATAACGAATTAAATCAAGGCTCTGACTCACATTTCACACTCAATTTAAGGGTGGCTGAAGTTTAGGCTCTCTGCCTCTCTCCTCACAGTGGTATCCAAACTGAGCTTACAGCTACCTCCGAACTGCTACAGCCCCTGGATTAATGTAAATCACCACCAGCTACAGTTTATATTAATGCCCTGGGCTTCAGCAGTTCTGGCTTAATTGACTGCAAACCTGAAAGCATGGTTACATACTTTGATATTGCTGTCGAAGTGCTGGTCCCATCCCTCCCCCTGCCCTGGGCTGTGTGGTCCCAAGGTGCTGCTCCAGACGGAGCCTCATTTATTTGGCTGCATCAGCGTCGCGCCGGATCAAGCTCCTCCAGCTCTCCCTGCTGTGCCGGGATGGACAATTCTGAGGCATGGCAGGCTGCTGGGGCAGAAAGTAGTGCAGACAGGTTGTCTTAAACCAGCTATTAAACTACATTTTTATCTGATAGGTTTACAGGCCAACACAAAGAGACACCAAAGCACCGCTCTTTGAAGGGTCTGTTTTCCTGGGGTGTATATTTCAGATAAGCTCCAAGGCTGATGTGTCTAGGGCTTGCACATGTTATTGTCGAAAAATGAGAGAAACAGTTATTTTTGTGGGGTATTTTTTTTATTGTCTGTGAGGAAACAATAATCTTTCAGATGAAAATCAAAACCAAATCACTCAGAAAATCCTGTGGAGACTTCATTTTGCTCAGCTTCAAAAGTGCAATAAAAAAAAATAAAAAAATCACTGTTGCCGGAAAAACAAACAACACATATTAAGCCTTTTTATCACCATGTCTAATGTTTTACTAACTGTGAAATCACATTTTCCAGGATGAACTGTCTCAATACACTTCTGAAATATCCTGGTAGTGCTCAGTGGCCATTTGAAAGAGGAACTTGGTTCCAATCGCAGACACTGGACTGGAGGACAGCCCAAGACATGTCACTCCACCCAGGAGTGTACAGGGACCAGATTCAAATAGCTGCACAACCTCCAGTTCACAACAATCCAGCTCCAAAGACAGGGTTTGGAGTTTTCAGGGGGTGTATATTTATTTTCCTCCTCCCTAAAATACATATGAAATCTTCAGTATTAACCCTGGTAATAACAATGGCTAGCTGTTGTGTACATCTTTAATGGGCAAACAACAAAATGATTTGCAAAAAGAAAGGTAAGCATTAATATCTCTGTTTACTCTTGGAAAACAGAGGCATGGGGAGGTGATGGCAGTTCTCCATGGACGCCAAATAGGCCATAGTCATGAATGGAAACCAGATCTCCCCACCAAATGTTTCACCTACTAGGGCACATCTCCTTCGTCGATGAGTTGAAAGTTACCCACTTTAGAGACCATTGTGGTAGGAAGAAAGAAAGAAAGAAAGACTATGATTTGCCCAATTGACCATGAGAAGACAAAGGAGGAACAGGAACCAGACACAAACTCTCAAGTGTTGATAAAAGTGTGTATCTGGGGTGGAAGGAAGAAAAGAAAGTCCCAATTTTACCAGCACATGCATAAGTGTCTTAACCTGTTACCTTGGGTCTCTGTATCATTTCTTGGCACAAAACTGACACAAAGTAAAACCTGGAGATATTACTATTTCAGCATTTCCACTGATTTCAATTTTTCAAGGCGAGTGTGTGGGTGGGGACCAGTTGTTCTCCAGAACTACAGTGCACAGTTGTGTTTGAAATGTATGCTAAGTTCTCCATGCTTCAGAAGGACCTTTCAATGGTTATAAACAGTAATCATCTTTTAAATATGTATATAGTGCTGGTACTTTGGCTATGGTGTACACGCCCTGGATCATGGAAGAGGGATACAAAGGCAGTCTTATTATTAGTATTAGATATTATTAATATAATAGTCATGAGAAAACATCTAAAGTGGTGCCAGTTTGCATGAGGTGCTTTAGAGCCAAGCAGTTAATCAGAGTTCTTGACACAAGCAACTCACATTTCACATGAAAAATTAAGCCTAATATTCATCCCATTTTACTTTCCCTTTTTCCTGAAGCAGACAAATGATTTCTTCCTATATCTGCACAAACCCAAAAGGATTAATTCTCTTACTTCTTTCTATGCTGAGAATGCTGTTTTGGGGCATCTGGAACTATTGACTCTATTGAATTCAATGCATGGTTTCTGAATAAATAACAAAATTATGAAAGATTTCAGAAGTGTTACAGTGCTATAATAAAAGCAAAGGAACATGAGGACTGAATCAACTCTAATGTCACAGGGATACACAGCAAAAGTTTGAAGCAACTTTCTCACTGTTTAGATGACTCAAGCTGCAGAGGCATCCTCCAGGTTACTGGCTCTGTGACTATTTAAGAAGGGGTGCGACAGGTCCTGGGAACCTGACAGCAACCCAAGCAAAATCACATTTGATTCTCTGTTTCTGGATTCTAAAAGCANTATCAGATTTAAGGGGCAGATGTTATTACTGAGCTTCCAAACTGCAATACAACAACATGTGCTACAAGACAGAGGTGTTGGACCCTACCACAATTCTGTGCCATGGGTACAGCTGCCAAACCCTGGCCACTAAATTAGTAGATGCTCTGTAGCAATGTATTGTGACAGAAATTAGGGGTCTGCCTTGTGGTCCTGACAAGAAGTCCACCCCACTGAGTCAGAAAATGACTTTCAAAACAGGAAGTCAAAATATTTTACTAATAACCAACAGAGTGTAAACCAGGAAAAAAAGATTTCTAGGCACTTTATAAACAGGTCAGGGTGCATGAAAATGGGCTGCTGGGGAGTGTATGAATCTCTAGCAGTGGACATCTTCAAGAATAAGTTTGACAGGAATAACATAGATAAAGTTGGTCCTGCCTTGGGCAGCGGATGTACTGGCTGAACTTTGGAGGTCCTTTCCAATACTCTGATGCTATGACATTGAGAAATCAAATGACTTCTCTCAGTGATTCCTCCTGGGAGTTTAGGACAGACCTTACCACTCAATTTCTTTGCAGTATATTGTAAGTTATATGTCTTCCTTTCATTCTGCGGACACACTAAATTGTGTGCACTGCAGCACACCATTTGCACAGTGCCTTTAACATCACTACTGCTGCAAAACCTTGTTCACCACCCTAATGCCATTCCTAACAACAATTCACCTCTTCTTTGTTGTCCGTAGTAACATCACATTTCATAATCATGTTTCAACCATTCTATTCTACTTTATCACCAGAGAAGTTTAGCTGCAAAAAGCATTTAGTTGTAGCATTACCAAAAATGTAATCAAACAGAACCTAGAAGCTGATTAGAGGGGAGAGACAACTATCTGTCTCGCCTCATATGGTCCTTCTAATACCCTTTGCTCTGGTCTTGTCAAATGTAATTCTGCCCAATAGTAGTCCCCACATGATCTTGACAATATATTTTTTTCCCACAACTGTCTTTCTCTTAACTTTATGCATTTTTTAACCACTTTCTCCTCTGTACCCCATCAGATACAAGCCTCTTTACTTGTCTTTTCATGTTCCTCAGGGTCTATCCTTGGGTTAGCCATTGTCTACTTTTACCAGAGAGATGTAGTTTCTCCCTCCCTCTGGCCCATTATCTTCCACTGCCCACACATTGTATTTCCAGACAAGTACCTTTATTTCCATTCTAATAGCAGAAGCCAGAAGCCTGTCTCCATCTCCACATGTGAACAAAGATGTCTTTTCTTTCAGAAACTGCAGGGAATGAGAGGCCATTTGGATGTTCTGAACTTCTGAGACATTTGTCAACTTGGAGTGTTTGAACATGGTCCAGGTGATGAGAGCACCAGCACTAACCCAACCTGTGCAGCATCTTCTTGACATTGCAACTTCCATGAAGGCAATGATGATCAAAATAACCTTTTTCACGCAACAAGCTCAGAAGTACTTGAATCAGAGGGCCTTGAAATAGAAAGTGCCACTTCAGATAAAGCAGTGAATGAGAAACCTCAGCAGATAGCAAAACTGTCTCAAATACTATAATAATTTATAGACAAGAATCAATTAGTGGATGTGGGTTGGAAGGACATGAACCTTTTGGAGAAAAGCTGACTTTAGCATTTACCCACAGAAATGTAATAAGCCATATACAAAGGATCAAATTCTGCTCTCTTTAAAGCATGTCAATCCATTGCAACTCACAGGATCTCTATATTTACAGAAGTGAAAGAGAATCAGATATCACTAATACATTCCATTTTACTACATTATTGTGTATGTGCAGTACTGCAGTAAGAGAGTGATAAACAAGTTGGCAGCAGAAAGAACTACATAGGAATAAGTTTAAAAGAATATTGAAGACCAAATTTAAATTATCACAATCTTATATCAGCAAGTTGGTCAAATGGTAAAGAATAGACTACCGACTGTAGCAGATAGAAGATACTTTAGCAACTGAAACATTGGATTAGTATGTGTGCTATCTGGCAGATTATGTCTACAACTATTTAATTCCCTTCCATACTGGAAGGTTTAAGCAGTCCACTCCAGATTTAAGTAGGTGGACTGAATTTAACCTTGCTATAACTGTAATAAAGTCTCCAAAATGCTGTGATGTTATGGTAGGGCTGAATACAGTCCTACATTAGAGTAGATAATTTTATCATTCCTTCTTATACATAGCTTCTGTTTCCCATGAATATGTAACAAGCAATAAAAATTATGTCTAAGGGTATAAAAACTTCTCATTTTACATTTTTTTTAAAGCAAAGTAAACAAAAATTAGTAAAAAATGCCTTGAGGCTAGTCAATAGTAAGAAGGAATATAATTATGCCAAAATATAAAACCTTTATGTTTTCAATAAAAACTTGGTTGTGTGACACAGATGCCTCTAACAGCAGCAGACTGACTTTCATGTTTCTGTAAAATCTCCTTTGATATGAAAAAAAAATGTTGGTTATCCCACTGCTTTTCTAGTTGTCTATCAACTCTTTTAATGGAGAACATCTTATAAAATCATGGAAAAGTCTCACTTCTACTACTCAAAGGCAGATCAGACATTTCCCTCCTCTCCCAACTCACCCTGAGATAGATTGCTCTTTAATTAGTTTGTTGTGCTTTACTGTTAAAATCTACTTCTAATGGTATCATCATGGACAGAAATTCAATTTGTTTTTTTTCCCCCAATTCCCACAGTGAGGTGGGAGCCTTGCTTCAGCAGAACACTTTTCTCGTATGTATGCTCACAGCAGCTCCCCTCTTATTTTCCCTGTCATTTTTCAGCTTTTTGTTATTAAGTTACTGCATATGTAGAATCATAGAATGGTTTGGGTCAGAAGGGACCTTTAAAGATTATCCAACTCCAACACTCCTGCCATGGCCAGGAATGTCTTTCCCTAGACCAGGTTGCTCAAAGCCCCATCCAACCTGACCTTGAACACTTCCAGGGATGGGGCATTGAGACCTTCTCTGTCAACGTGTTCTAGCATCTCATCACCCTCATAGTAAACAATTTCTTCCTTTCATCTAATCTAAATCTACCCTCTTTTAGTTCAAAACCATTAGTCCTTGCCCTAACACTACAGACCCGTGTAAAAAGTCTCTCTCTGTCTTTCTTATAGGCCCCTTTTAAGTATTGACAGGTTACAATAAGGTCTGCCCAGAGCCTTCTCTTCTCCAGGCTGAACAACCCCAACTCCCTCAGCCCGTCCTCATAGGAGAGGTGCTCCAGCCCTCTGATCATCTTTGTGGCCTCCTCTGGACTCTCTCCAACAGCTCCATGTCCTTCTTGTACTGGGGACCCCAGAGCTAGACGCAGTATTCCAGGTGATACCCCACCATATATATATTGTCTAAGGTTCCTTCTTTCTAAGTTATTTTAAAATAGGTACTTTGCATCTTTTCAGATCAGATCTTCCCTGCTCAGATAGCTATCTGTTACCCTTTTCAAAAAGATACGTTGTAAAACCATTTTCATCAACAGCAACTGCCAAGCCACCTCCATTCCAAGGCAGGCTTGAGATGCAACAAAATGGGTTGGCTGAAAAGTGCCAGAGCCAGTGTGCTTTTGCTGCTCTAATTCCTGCTGCTGAGCTAATCCAGCAGGAGATAGCCCCATGTCCATGGCAGAGGGAGCAGTGAGCCAACTTTGTCCATCCTCTTCCTCCCACCAACCTCCCCCAGAAACTGTTTTAGCTGATGACTGAAGTGCCAGATATATTTTGACTTTTTGAACACTGCCAAAAATTTATAACTTTCACAAAACCAAACAGATGTCACATCTGGAAAGCTCAAGCCTCCAGCTCCTTCCAAAAGCATAATCCTGTTGCCTTGAGCAAGGCTCTGCTGCAGGTAGGCTGGGGAGGGGTGCAGGGCTGGGAACTGCTTCTGCAAAGATATAAGCAGCTTGCATTTTCTCTTCTTCCCTCTATGGTCCCCTGCTACTAAATCTCTTTTTTTTTTTTAACATGCCCCTCCCACAGAGGACCCCAATTGAACAAAGCACCCTGAAATTTAAAAAATAATACAAAAAGAAGAAGGATTAAACCATCTAATCCCAAGGCAAAACATAATCTTTATTTTTAGTCCAATTTCCAAAGTGATCTTGAGTGTGTTATTTTTACCCCAGCAGTCTAAATTTTGTTTAGCATTGTATTGATTGAGCAGTATTTGATGAAAGGCACTTGTGGGCTGTGGGTTTCACTTACATCTTTGTCATTGGTTCATCTTTCAGTAAAAAGTTTGGAGCATACTCCTCATCTTTTATTCCCAGAATGCCATAAAAAGCTGCATATTAACCACTTCTCTTCCTTCACAGAAAAAGAGTTATCACTCTGATGTAGATAAACCATTTGCAATACAGTTTTTGACAGTGTAAACTAAGGCAATATACCTGTATAGGCAGGAGTAACTCTATATATTTATTGCAGTAATTGCAAACGGTGGGTCAGGAGTTGGTTTCCTGTTGTTTAAGTTCACTTTTGAATATTCTTTTTTGGACCTTCACTCAGTGCTGTATGTATTAACTTTCTATATGTTTGCAGTCAGCCATTCTACAAAATCCAGATTGCCCTTAAGAAAGATCTATATACCCAAAATGAAGAAAGGTAAGTTTTTTTCAAAGGAAATTATTTTCCACCAGGAGCAATGCATCATAGAGTCTGACTTCTAAATGTATACTTAGGTAATAAGTATCCCAGTTTTTAGATGCCTCTTTCTTTGTTGCTGAATACGTATTCTAGAGCCAGATCCAGAGTTCAACAAAATAGACCAACTCAGGTACCAGAACATGCAAAGAACTGAAGAAAAATGTTCAAAGTATACAGCATTTGGAAGCATGAAAGTATAAGGAAACATCCCACAGAAAGGCAACACCCAACAGAAACCGAAATTTTTGGGCCAACAATGAGCTGTCCTGAAGATCCTCTCTCAAAAGTGTCATTTCTGAGCTGTCCTGTGAAGTCTGGAGCTTGGAAAACATAAATACGTAAGTAAAATCACCAGCAGCTAGGGACTGGACTTTGCAGCAATGTCTATTATGGTTGGACTTGATGATCTTCTGGGTCTTTTCCAACCTAAATTATTCTGTGAATCTCTAGAGCAGAAAACAGCACCAGGTTGAGCAGGCAGAGAAGGACCACAGATTCTTGGCTCTCATGGAATGGATTTGCTACCCCACCCACACAGAGGTGCCAGGATTGGGCCAGGCTCTTCCTCCCATGGGAATGGGAGAGAGAAAGGTCACAGCTGGAAGGGGGAGGAGAGCCCTAGGGACCCCAATGTGCTGCTGCTGCTGGAGGTGGACAACGTTTCTTCCTCCCAGCAGTAGTTGTCACCTTGCATAATCCCACTCCTTCTCCAGAAGCTACCACAAACCTGCCTGCCCAATGCATTGCTGTGTGTGAAAGCACACGGACCGTGACCACCTTCCCATACCCATGTGTACCGCAGTATCCGTTGTCAAGACAATCCACAAACAACACCCAGCTAATGCAGTGATATGCTGAGGAAAGTGCCTTTAGCTCATCAGACTGAAGAGATGACTGTGCAAGAAGTAAAGAGGATTCAGAGGCAGAGGATGGAAAACTGTCCCACTGTGAACACTGCTGGTGTTAGCATGTGCCACTGATTAGTTCGTGACAGCCACTTGTTTTCACCTACAGATGAAAGATGAAAGATGAACATTCTCTTGAGCTCCCAGAAGACTGCTTATTCCAAATGGCATAACAAGTGATGATTTTTTAATTTTTTTTTTAGAAGGGGAGAAGAAATTAAAATATACAGAGTTATGAAGTGAAGATGAAAATATTCATTGTGTTGAATAATTAAAGAGCCTGAAACCATATCAAGAATAAAGAGAGAATTCAAGCAGGAAAAATTTATACTCAGAATAGTAAACAAAGGCCACGATTCTAATTTCAGATATGCAGTCACCTACCACCACACAAAGTTGGGGGTGGGGGTGGAGGGCGGAAATCAGCTTTTACACATTTGGCCAGTGAATGGTACAAGCTTCAGAGTGATGTGATTTGAGTTGTAGCTAAATCAAGACAGTGAGACTAGAAAACCCTTAAGGCAGTGGGTTAAGGCATTGTCCTTTGAACACAAATGAATTCAGTTCAAATCTTATACAGAACAAGTAAAAATTAATTAACTTATGCTTTGTTGGACAAACTCACCATTTAATTTAATGTACAGGGCTATAATTACCAGCCTCTGCTCTGGAGAAGATCAGTGGAGGAGCTGACAGTCTTGTGTGAGACATTTTCCATTTATTTAACAGTTGCTATCTGAGCACATTGCAATCTGTCTGTGGTGGACTTCTCTGCCCTCGCAGCATTCCTGTGCAGCAGGGAAATGCTCTTACCTCTGTTTTCCAGCTGGGACCTGAGGGCTGAGGTTTAGTCCACTGATGGAGTGGGGTATTGCAAGGTTGAATGTCACCATAAGCCTGTCTGTGGGGGTGAAGCTCAGAGTCATGCCAGCTGGAGCACTCATTAAAGAAGAAAGCCTAAATCCAACTCCTCCCAGATGGTGCAGGTGTTCAGACCCATACCGCACTGCTCTGGGCAGTGCGAGAGGGGAGCCCTGTGCCCAGGTCCCTGCTCCCAGGGTTCCCAAACCCAAAAGCAGGTGTTCCATTGACACAGGTGTTCTCGCTCTGGCTTGCCACCGACTCATCAGGAGAGGCGGAAAAGAGCTCTTTTTCATCCTGAACCCTCACATCACAGAGCAATGTGCATAATTAATTATGAAATTAAAAGGCAATCAAAGTGCCTGTGCATAAATCAGCAGTCTTTCCTTAAATTCTGGCTTTCTCTAGACTTTGTGTGCCTGATTTTGTAATCCTACTTATGGTTTCAAATAGTTTTTATGGGTTTAATGAATATACGTTGCTATCTTCGTGCCATTTATGACTCATATAGCCACAAAGGGCCATTGCTATTATCTAGTCTGACTCCAAACATCTGCTGTAACAAAGGCCAGAGAATGGCCCTGTGGTGGGCTGACCCTGTCTGGAGGTCAGGTGCTCCCCAAAGCTGCTCTATCACTGCCCTCCTCACTGCACAGGGGGGAGAAAATATAATGAGATGCTCGTGGGTCAAGAGAAGGACAGGGAGAGATTGTTCACCAATTACCATCATGGGCAAAACAGACTTGATTTGGAGAAAATTAATTTAATTTATTTCCAGTCAAATCAGAGTAGGGTAGTGAAAAATAAAAACTAAATCTTAAAACCCCTTCCCCCCACCCCTCCCTTCTTCCCAGGCCCAACTTCACTCCCCATTTCTCTCCCTCCTCCTCCCCAGCAGCACAGGGGGACAGGGAATGGGGGTTGTGGTCAGTTCATCACACGGTGTCTCTGCCGCTCCTTCCTCCTCAAGGGGAGGACTNAAGTTCTGCCAGCAAACCTGCTCTGGCCTGGGCTCCTCTCTCCATGGGGCCACAAGTCCTGCCAGGAGCCTGCTCCGGTGTGGGCTTCCCACAGGGTCACAGCCTCCTTCATGTGTCTCCACCTGCTCCAGCGTGGGGTCCTTCATGGGCTGCGGGTCGAATGTCTGCTCCACCATCATCTTCCATGGGCTACAAGGAGACAGCCTGCCTCACCACGGGCTGCAGGGGAATCTCCTCCCCCTCTTTCTGCACTGACCTTGGTGTCTGCAGTGCTGTTCCTCTCGCATCTTCTCACTCTGCTCTCTGGCTGCTGCTGTTCTGCAGCAGCTTTTTCCCTTCGTAAATACATTATCTCAGAGGCACTACCACTGTCATTGATGGGCTCAACCTTGGCCAGCAGCAGGTCCATCTTGGTGCCAGCTGGCTTTGGCTCTGTCAAACATGGGGGAAGCTTCTAGCAGCTTCTTACAGAAGCCACCCCTGTAGCCCCCTGCTACCAAAACTTGGCCACGCAAACCAAACACAGCCATCTGATGGTTTCTATATGCAGGCCTTAACGTTTAACTAGGACTCTTCTTTCAGAAAATCATCTAATTGACACTTTAAACTTTTTGCATCTCTCCCAGGAATTAACACTGCATTTGAAGCCTGGACTCCCCCGACTCTGCTATAGGCAGACTATTAAGCCCACGAGGTACTTTTCCTGCGTGGGAGATTTGGCAGAAACTGGTTTTATATGCGATGTTGCAGGATGCTGGCAGCTCATTCACCAGCTTGAAAACTGTTCGTCGTACCACTTTGCAGAGGTAAACAGTATGATCAGCTTGTTAAAGAAAGGGACCTGCAAAATGAACAGTACGGAGAAAGCTTCTTGAAAAAATACCCCTAATATGACTCAGAAAACAAACACTCTACTGCTCAGTCATAGCTCTGGCATCTCGTGCTTCTGTATTTAAAATATGTTCTCTCTTTACAGCTTTACCTGTGCTGTTTGTCTCTAGCTAAAATTACATGCAGTTAGCTTCACCTTAAAATCATGTTGTATGAAGTATAAAGCCGAGTACTTAAAAGCGGGGCTGTGCCTGAACACATTGTCCACCCTGTCCTGTCCCTTCACGCGCTGCTGTACACTGATACAGAAAAGTCACTCAGAGATTTAGGAGCCTAATTACTGTTCACATGGGGACATCTGAAAACACAGAGAGAAAACAGACACTGAGTTGCCTGAGGGGTTTTAGGTGTTGTTTGCTTTTCATCTTTGGAAATCGCGTGGTGGCAAACACATCGGCACGTTCCTTCCTCTCTACTTACAGGAAATAAGACTCCGCTATCCTCTTTTTCCCATTTCTCCAGAGGCTGACTCCAGGGAGGGCTGATCATGATTTGCTTTGCACAAGTAAAACAAATGCAAAGATTGTTAGCCCAATTTCGGAAAACCTAGTCAAGTATGGGGGATTTAATTTTTAATTGCATGAAATGTATTTATAATTAAAACCAATGCAGCCGATGTGTCTTTTTTCAAGTGCTGATTCCAGAGTATTGGCACATATTGTGTTCAAAAAGTGCCAGAAGTAGAAGGCATGTCAAGACAAACCTGTGTAAGTATCTAGGAACCACACAGGATGTTAGACGATGTTTCCAGAAGAAACTCAGGGATTTAGTAGCATAAATCCTACTGCAACTGAGGTACATGTTCCTAAACCCCTTAAGCCAGTTTGTAAATCTCCTATTTATAGCTTTATGGTCAAAGTAAATTTTGTTTTCTGCACCTTTTTTAATCTTTTCTGCTCAGAGCAGTACCACAAATAAATATTTAGTGTGCCAGTATGTTGCTAAATTATTCATGCTTTAAACTCATAAATGGGAAAGACAATCTTCCTGACTTTACATGCTTTCCTGAAGAAATGCGTTATTCATTGGCGATTTTATTTTCATATGCATCTTATTTGTCTGTCAGTGCAAAGCAGAGTTGGAACATAGGAGCAAAGCTGACAAAACATTTTCAAGGTATTTAATTTCACCCTACTTCTTGCCATTATTCAAAAAAAAAAAAAAAAAACACAAAACCAAAACAACCTGTCAGCTAGACTTATATGAAAAGACTTTGAATGGTTTTAATGCTCACAAAATTGAGAGACATGCTAAACTGGAGCAAAGCACCACCATTTTATCTCAGTATGGACATGGTGACCTCTAAGAGCCCTGTGGTGAGGTGTGCTTCTCCTGAGCTGGATGCTGTCCACACACCAAATGGATGAGTTGCTCCTGCTCAGCGGAGCTTGCATGTCACGTATGGTGGGAGACAGGGAAGTGGGGAATCAAGGGACCGTCCTCTGTGAGGGATGTTAAATTAAATGCATGTGTCAAATATAGTGACCTTTCCATGGTGGGCTCCAGAGCTGTAATGGGAGCTGCAGTCTGCGTGCCATGGAAATTAAGTGGGATCAATGAGCATGAAATTGATGGTGCATCCCATGCTGGAAGGTCACTGTGATGTTATCTCTAAATTATTCCCTTACCAATTAAGTTCTGTTTACAAGTAAAGGGTTCTTGTTTATTCAGTTTTAGTAAATGACTCCTATAATCCAACCCGAATAAGAAAGGCAAATTGGGACCATCCTCTCAGAGCATTAACAAAATATTAAATCTGTTAATGCTGTCAACAGGATGAGAAATGCCATGAGTCAAACTGAGTTATTTCTGGCAAAAGAAATGAATATGAGGTAGTGAAAGGTGTCTAGCTATTAAAAGGAAGAAGAAGAAAAGAGGCAGGGCCAGTTTGGATTGGAAGGGCACTAAAGCCCTAGACAAAATATGAAACTAGTTGTTCCAAATTGTGTTTCTTGTTTTAATGAGGAGGAACATACAGGATTGCTTGTAAAATCCAGGTGATCAGGAGAATGGAGCACATGTCAAAGAATACAGTCATATCCCAGGTCGGAGCCAAGACCAGAGACATTAGTAGCCTCAGGGGACTGAAAAATCTCCAGCCCAGAATGCTGGAAAAAAACCAACACATAAAATCCAACCCTGATTGGGGTTTGCAGGAACTATAAAAAGCTTGCTGGATTGGGAATAGTCCCACATGACTGGAAAATAGCATGGCTCGGGGAGGAGGGAATTCAGCATGAAAACAGTCACTGTGAACCAGGGACTTTTCAGATAAGATATTTCCAGTAATGGTACAGCAGGACAGGTATTTTTCCACAGGAATCAGCAAATCTCTGTCTTTAATACTTCACCACACAACTCCAATCCCCCATGATCTAGAACAACAAGCACGGTTTGGAAGAGGTGCTTGAGATTTGCTGTGCAATTCTGTGAGACAACAAGTCTGATTTCCTCTAATCTAAAGCCATTTATCTTGTGATCAACTTGCTTGGTTTAACAAATAGAATAGAGATGATCATTCCATATAATGTGAGATGAAGGGCTGGGTATAAACCATAGAGGGAGGACTGTTAAAAGAAGTGCTGGAACAGCTGTCTATTAGTTCAGGCTGAGAATTTTATGGTAGTTTCTTATAGAAGGGTGAGAATTTTAAATGCTGCTACTAGTAAAAGTAACAGAGGAAAGGAAATCTAGATGATTTCAAGGTAGGGCTTGGCCAGATTATGAACAGGATTTAGAATGTTGTTGCTGATAGTGAAAGGTCTTGATGACCCAAAGCAGAACCAGCCACTCCTTTGTCCTTTATTCATGTTCAGATCAACCAACTGCCTTGGTAACCCTTCAGGAATAATGTAGTTGTCCAGATACCTTTGAAAGGTATGTGGTCCCTGGGAAGGTTCCCATCCAACCCCTCCCTTAGCTCTCGGCTGCATTGCCTCTGTGAGTTTGAAGGAATAGGAAGCAGTGGTGGGAGCAGACTGGATGGATAAGCTCAAGTCTATATTACAAATGTCTGTGCCCAGTTGTGTTGTTGAGAGACACAGGCAGGCAAACACCTGTATTGTCATACGATGAGGGTGGTGAGACACTGGAACCGGTTGCCCAGACAAGTTGCAGACGCCGCATGATTGGAAGTGTTCAAAGTCAGGCTGGATGGGGCTTTAAGCAAGCTGACCTAGTGAAAGATGCCCCTGCCCAGGGCAAGCAGGGTGGATTGGATTGTCTTTAAAGTTCTTTCAACCCAAACAACCCAAACCATTCTATGGTTCTATGATCGTCATAAGTAGTAAGAGGTTCTGGTGTGCTGTTATACCATCAAAACTGCATGATTTCTTGGGGATGGGTAGAATAGAATAGTTGATGGGTTTTCTATGCAGGTATTAGATATGGCTTTTCAGTACAACAGAATCCAGAGCAGAATCTCTTAGAAAATGTGAAACCCTGATGCTTCTGCCTTGTTTATGCTCTTCTAGTGTATACATGATTTAAGAATTTTTTTTTTTATATTGTGACTTTTCATCTATGTCCCAGAAACTGAATTTTTTTTATGCAGGGTAACTAGTTGTTCCAAAGCTCAGTGTGGAAATGAAACACACAGTTGCACTGTTTTTGTTTGAATTAAGAAGTTTCTAGAAATTATTTATGTCCTTGTAAAATAACACTACATCCCTGCCAGACAGGAGCATGAGTTTCAAGGACATCATCCTCAAAAGTTCCTAAAATGCTGTGCACCAAGTGGCCTCACAAGCCCCAAGCCACTGATGATCAAGGTAGTACCAGAACTAGAAACAGTGTAGATGTGTTAGCATCTGAGTTAGTATGTCCTGTGGAAATGCAAGAAAGGTCGGCTGGACCATAGCCTGAGCAGCTTTATGGCTGCCAGACCACAGCTGGCATCTTCCCACAGTGCTGCACTGGGGTGTCTGCAGCACCAGTGTGGGTCACTGCTGGCTCTTCTCTTTTCTCTTCTCTTCTCTTCTCTTCTCTTCTCTTCTCTTCTCTTCTCTTCTCTTCTCTTCTCTTCTCTTCTCTTCTCTTCTCTTCTCTGTACTCTATTCCATCGCACAGTTTGACATGCCATAATTTAGGATACTGAGGCACAAAACTAGCAGTGAAATCATTCTACCAGTTTTGAAAGTGTCCCTGGAATGAAGTACCTGTGTTTCAGGTTGAAAATTCTTAGGAGCCAAGTCTGTCATTCAGTGTTCACTTGTATTCAGTTTGTTTGGCATGTGCCTACACGGCTCAGTTCCAGTGGTTACCCCAGCTGTGGTTTGTGGGACTCCAGAAGTCTGAGGCACAGCTGGTCAGCACATCCCTGCTGCCTTTGCAAATCCTTCACAAGGAGCATGGATGAGTGAGGTGCAACCAGGGCTGTGAGACCTTTCCGTGGTCCAGAAAGTGTGAGAAACTATTCTCCAAAACCTTTCAAATAAATAAGAAGAGATCTCATTTTGAGATACTTGGACTGAGGGATTTCATTCAGATTAATCTTATATTATTGGCTTCAGAAATAAGCCCCTTGTTCCCAACATCAGGGCCCAGAAACTGTGTTCAGAGTTAGAGATAGCTAGAGACAGTGTTTTGCAATATCTCTAACAGGTCAGGGGGCGTCTAAGGTCCCATTTCTGTCAGTGTCCTTCGCATGATCATTTCAACAGTGTCTTAAAAAGCATTAACTGGTAATGCAAAAAAAAATAAAAATTATATATATATATA